>KZ653455.1:0-12159 GCA_001010745.2 Gerris buenoi
TCGCAGGCGAAGAACATATCTCGCCCCGCGTCACTCATACACGTCATCGTAGACGCCCATCAAATTTCCGGGGTGGTGGGGAGGTGGTGGTCGTACAAGTAGACGGAGTTAGAGGAGAATCCGAGGTCAGCCAGAAATTTCGCTCAAGGTCAGCCAGAACCAACCAATTACAACTACTCACTTTTAATAGCAGATATAAGAGATTCAATATTAAAAACAAATAATAATTGGAATTAGAATCAAACAGAAGGTTATTTAGGTGCAGGTTATAAAGAGTTATAAACAAGGTTGAAAAAGCAGGGTCAACAACCTTATTTCAACAACTTCATTAAATTAGCCATAAATTTTCTACTATTTATAAAATAATTAACTTTGCAATCCTTACTTTTTCGCCCTACTTTACTTTTCTGCCCTACTTTTACTTTTACTCCCTTCTTTTTGAGTTCAGGGAAGAAAAGACTTACTTTACTCCCACTAAACTAATCCAAAATCATACCTTTTTCTCCCTACTGGAGATAAAAGTTTAACAAGGTTAAAATAGCATTAGGCAATAAAGGAATATAAATATCTAGGAGCTAAGACAATACTTAGGATAAAAAATAAGGTATAAATAAATAAAAAATAAGGAATCCTTGAAGGATATTGTTACTATTTAGAAGGCAGAGGTGACGAAGAAATTCTTCAAGGATACTCTTTCACCTCTCGTTTATTTCACGTATCATCAAATTACGTACGTAATGGAATCAAAGTTCGAAAGAGAATACAAGAGACAAAGTCGGGTTTACTTCTTGTAAATGTTTTGTTTCTTGCCCATTAAGACGCAGGGCAGGGCAGCGCAGTTTTTTTTTTAACCGCAGAAATACACGTAACCAAACCAACTGAATGGCAATGTAGGTCGGGGCAGTACTTTACTACATGTAGTAGCCTTCCCTACCCTAGTTCATCTGGCTTTTCAATTTGCGCGCTCCAGCATTTTTTATGGTTAAAAAAAAACTGTTCTACCCTGCCCTGTGTCGTATCCTTAAAAATGTGCTCCCAGACATAATCATGGTGACTGAATTAAGTTGCAAATATTAAATGTTTAATATTTAATATGTGTACTATTATTTACTGCAACACGCCACTGCTTGTCGCCCTAATTGTAAAATATGTAATAGTTAAGAAAAAGACACTTAAAATTGACAAGATAGATCGACTTCTAACTTAAAGATTCAATACACGACTAGTTTCAAATTTATAAAGAGAAAAAACCACTTCGTCATCGCAGTTTGTCATGATTAATAACAAATATTATATTATACACTATGACACTGTCACTATATAGTGCTGGCGTGACATATTGTGCCATAGAGGAGTTTTAGCAAACAAAAACAATGACTCTGCGGAACCAAAAACCAACCCGAAATGTGATAAGCTTTAAGCTAACTTACTAAATTAAAACAACACATGATAAGGGGTTTTCTAGGGGTTTTATAACTAAGATTCCATCTCAAAAACGCTTGTTTAAAGATAACGGCAGAGTTAAGTATAAAGATAACGGCAGAGTGAAGTTAAAAGTTAACAGCCGGTGGCTATACTCAGTGCGTAAGAGCATCGGACCGTTTCCACTACGAGGGTGGCGTTATAAATCTTTCCTAGGCGCACTTTACCAAGGTTTTAACTTCCATGAAAATGGAAGTATGGTGATACCTTCCATTCCAAAACTTGATTCCGAGATCTCTGTGAAGGAGGGGTCTTTCGAATCCGTGGATATAGAAATCCGTTTCATATACATGTATGTACGTTCGTACGGAACTTTAAACCTTTGTAACATCGCTTCAAGACATCGTATTGAGATGCGGTTTGCGGCATTTTTTAGAACTTTTGTAGAAAAAACTGATGACGTAAACCCGAACATCGTAGCACACGACGTTGCGGAGCTACAGTCACTTAAATACGAAATCGGTCTGTCGATGTTAACTTCAGTAGTCTTTATTTGATTTCAATTTCCTTTAGGGTATATATGTGTCTTATATGGTAGATCGTACCTATAATTTTTGAGCACTATCGGTCAAGCGGATGGGAGATATTGGCATTTTAGTGTTTTACTTTTATTAAAATGGGTGTAAATACCGAGTTCTATATTGCTCACGCATTGACTGACACCACAACATTTCATGGAAGTCATGTGTGGGATTTCCACACCGGTACTTTCACTACAAGGGCGGTCACCTCGTAGTGGAATATCCTGCCTACGCGTACATCACCAAAATACCTATATTCATTACCTATACTGATTACATACCCATACCCATATTAATTTATACTGATTACACCTCTTCTGGTTACATACCTATATTAATTTATTTACTAGGTTAATGTTTACTTATTCGATTGTTTACTCCTCAATTAATCTTATTCAAAATATTATATAGGGTGTCCCAAAATTGACGTAAGATTTGAATTTGCCGCCATTTGTGCAGTTAATTGTTGGCAACCCTGAAAAAAAAATAATTCGACAGCTGAGAGTTTAGGGTCAGTAAAAATGTAGAGTTACACTATACAGCAATGTGCTATTAGGTATTATTGATCGTGATTTAACACGATAAATGTATTTAATTTAATTCAACTTATTTATTTAATTTAATTCAACTTATTTATTTAATTTAATTCAACTTATTTATTCAATTTAATTCAACTTATTTATTTAATTTAATTCAACTTATTTATTTAATTTAATTCAACTTATTTATTTAATTTAATTCAACTTATTTATTTAATTTAATTCAACTTATTTATTTAATTTAATTCAACTTATTTATTTAATTTAATTCAACTTATTTATTTAATTTAATTCAACTTATTTATTTAATTTAATTCAACTTATTTATTTAATTTAATTCAACTTATTTATTTAATTTAATTCAACTTATTTATTTAATTTAATTCAACTTATTTATTTAATTTAATTCAACTTATTTATTTAATTTAATTCAACTTATTTATTTAATTTAATTCAACTTATTTATTTAATTTAATTCAACTTATTTATTTAATTTAATTCAACTTATTTATTTAATTTAATTCAACTTATTTATTTAATTTAATTCAACTTATTTATTTAATTTAATTCAACTTATTTATTTAATTTAATTCAACTTATTTATTTAATTTAATTCAACTTATTTATTTAATTTAATTCAACTTATTTATTTAATTTAATTCAACTTATTTATTTAATTTAATTCAACTTATTTATTTAATTTAATTCAACTTATTTATTTAATTTAATTCAACTTATTTATTTAATTTAATTCAACTTATTTATTTAATTTAATTCAACTTATTTATTTAATTTAATTCAACTTATTTATTTAATTTAATTCAACTTATTTATTTAATTTAATTCAACTTATTTATTTAATTTAATTCAACTTATTTATTTAATTTAATTCAACTTATTTATTTAATTTAATTCAACTTATTTATTTAATTTAATTCAACTTATTTATTTAATTTAATTCAACTTATTTATTTAATTTAATTCAACTTATTTATTTAATTTAATTCAACTTATTTATTTAATTTAATTCAACTTATTTATTTAATTTAATTCAACTTATTTATTTAATTTAATTCAACTTATTTATTTAATTTAATTCAACTTATTTATTTAATTTAATTCAACTTATTTATTTAATTTAATTCAACTTATTTATTTAATTTAATTCAACTTATTTATTTAATTTAATTCAACTTATTTATTTAATTTAATTCAACTTATTTATTTAATTTAATTCAACTTATTTATTTAATTTAATTCAACTTATTTATTTAATTTAATTCAACTTATTTATTTAATTTAATTCAACTTATTTATTTAATTTAATTCAACTTATTTATTTAATTTAATTCAACTTATTTATTTAATTTAATTCAACTTATTTATTTAATTTAATTCAACTTATTTATTTAATTTAATTCAACTTATTTATTTAATTTAATTCAACTTATTTATTTAATTTAATTCAACTTATTTATTTAATTTAATTCAACTTATTTATTTAATTTAATTCAACTTATTTATTTAATTTAATTCAACTTATTTATTTAATTTAATTCAACTTATTTATTTAATTTAATTCAACTTATTTATTTAATTTAATTCAACTTATTTATTTAATTTAATTCAACTTATTTATTTAATTTAATTCAACTTATTTATTTAATTTAATTCAACTTATTTATTTAATTTAATTCAACTTATTTATTTAATTTAATTCAACTTATTTATTTAATTTAATTCAACTTATTTATTTAATTTAATTCAACTTATTTATTTAATTTAATTCAACTTATTTATTTAATTTAATTCAACTTATTTATTTAATTTAATTCAACTTATTTATTTAATTTAATTCAACTTATTTATTTAATTTAATTCAACTTATTTATTTAATTTAATTCAACTTATTTATTTAATTTAATTCAACTTATTTATTTAATTTAATTCAACTTATTTATTTAATTTAATTCAACTTATTTATTTAATTTAATTCAACTTATTTATTTAATTTAATTCAACTTATTTATTTAATTTAATTCAACTTATTTATTTAATTTAATTCAACTTATTTATTTAATTTAATTCAACTTATTTATTTAATTTAATTCAACTTATTTATTTAATTTAATTCAACTTATTTATTTAATTTAATTCAACTTATTTATTTAATTTAATTCAACTTATTTATTTAATTTAATTCAACTTATTTATTTAATTTAATTCAACTTATTTATTTAATTTAATTCAACTTATTTATTTAATTTAATTCAACTTATTTATTTAATTTAATTCAACTTATTTATTTAATTTAATTCAACTTATTTATTTAATTTAATTCAACTTATTTATTTAATTTAATTCAACTTATTTATTTAATTTAATTCAACTTATTTATTTAATTTAATTCAACTTATTTATTTAATTTAATTCAACTTATTTATTTAATTTAATTCAACTTATTTATTTAATTTAATTCAACTTATTTATTTAATTTAATTCAACTTATTTATTTAATTTAATTCAACTTATTTATTTAATTTAATTCAACTTATTTATTTAATTTAATTCAACTTATTTATTTAATTTAATTCANTCAACTTATTTATTGTATTTCTTTAATTTAATTCAACTTATTTATTGTATTTATTTAATTTAATTCAACTTATTTATTGTATTTATTTAATTTAACCCCTCAAGATCGTGTGGTTTAACACCATTAGATTTCTTCTTATGGGGTTATTTGAAGTCAAAGGTCCCACAACAATCAATGGCAATAAGCCCACAACCACTCGTGCATTACAGAAGAAAATTTAATGCTGCATCAACCAATTTCAGCCACATTTATGCAAAATGGTCATGGAAATTTCACAAAAGAGTGCATATTATGTGCCAGCAAAGCCGTGGGGGCCATTTGCCCAATGTGTTATTCCATAAATAACCCTATCCTATGTACTTAAAAAATAAACAATATAAAGAATTAAAACTGTCCTCTATTTAATTCAATTCTTGCGTAAATTTTGGGACATCCTTTAGTTTTGCTACAAAAGATTTTATTTTAAAATTTTTACAAAATATTTCGGCCACCCTGATCAGTTAGGCTGCCTTTCCTATCTGTGAGTGGCACAAGCCCTACCATCATCTTTCTTTTCATTTCTTCTTGGTCAATCACAAGAAATGCGCTTATGGAAGCAGCAACTGCTTCATACGAAGACATATTGAAACTAGTAGATGTGAGGATGCAGTTGGACATGTAAAAATATATCAGAACAAATCTGATGCATAAAAATGTCCAAAAAATAACGATTCTCAACAAACTTGCTGCGAATACAGAAGGTATTACAATACCAGCATGATTTAGGTAGATTTTAGTAGGAAGTAATAATAATAATATTAGTGGAAAATAAGGCACCTTAAATGGCATTAAAATTCAGCATATATATTGAATCAGTGAAATTTTATGTACTTAAAAAAAAAATCTAGGTTTGTGTGCATATTATCCTTAAAATATTACATATTACATTGCCCAGGAGATCAAAGATAAATAAAAATACTGCACTTGCAGCACACACCCCTCCCTCACAAATATTAATAAGAGGAGATAAAGATTATTATAAATTATATTTGAATAAAAAAATATATAAAATAAAGCTTACACAAAATATCATTAGAATTATAAATTAAACTTATAATATATTCGTACGAAAAAAAAACCTACAATATGGTGTCAAATGATAAAGGTAATAATTCCCCCTAAATTAAACATAGATTAAAAGTGTAACGCTTTTTTCTACTTTGTAATATAGTAAATCTTTTTAATGACTAAATATTTTACACACAAAAATACCTGTGAAATATATATGTATACGAGTATGTATATATAGGATACGGGCAAAAAAAAACAAAAAAAAAAAAAAACAAAAAACGCAATTTTTTGAACATTTATAGCTCTGCTTCTGTAATAGATAGAGTTATGGGGTTAGCAGGGTCTAAAAACTACATTCTTTTACTTTAAATTTCATATCTATAAATTTAAAACCTATTGAGCAAAAGCCATGCAATTACAGTTTGAAATAGGGTCTTAAAAAGTCGTTGTCCGGGTAGTTTAGATCAGCGTTTCCCAAACTGTAGTACGCCGGATCGTGTCCAGTTGTACGCGCCGCACAAATATTTGCGCTGAAATTTAACTTTTAACCTGCTTTTTGATAAATCTGTCAAAATTGTTTAATTTTGCTCCTGAGCTTACCGGTAACGGAAGCTATGTGATCTTTCCGAAAAACCAACATTTGGTAGGACTCCGATTTAAAAAATTCCAAGACTAAAATTTGTTGAAATCCGTTTCAGACCTCGGGGAATATGTTTGGTTCCATGACTGCCTTTCTATCTGTCGCTTAATTTTTGCGAACTAACATATCTTAAGAACTGCAGGTCAGATTTTAATGAAATTTGGGCACTATTTTACTTTGTTACCCACCATTTATCTATTTATTTTTTATTTATTATTAAATCCAAGTGAAATATTCTTTTGTTCAAAATTTATTGGATTACCATTACAGGTTACTTTGCCTAACTAGATAGTTAGACTAACGGATATTGTCATTTCTATTTACAGAAGTGTGATGTTCCTTTGTCCCAAGGAAATATTTGAACATTCCCTATTTAAGATTGTCAATTAATTTTTTTTAAAAAATGTCAAACACAATAATATAAACAAACGGCGGGTAACCAAGTAAAATCTTGTCACATCTGACCTAATTTACTTTGTTACCCACTTTAGGGTGGGTAACAAAGTAAAATAGTACTTTAGGTCATAATTAGTCCATTATTGGTTTCATCTAAATTACAGCCTTCTTCATTTGTCCTTCAACATGTGCACAAACGTACATTTATTTATTATTACAACTTTAAAAGTACTCATCTGATTTTTAGGAAATTTGGGTGGTTCGCCGAAAGTAGACCGCAGTGAGTACCCGATTTATATCAACCCCCTAGGCTCTTTAAATTTTGCTCATTTGATACTTCAATTAAGCATTGATGCTTCATTTTTTATACTTAAAATTTCTCTACTTCATGAAAAAATGATTCAGTTAGGCATTGAATCCAGTGAAGGCAAAAGTTTAGACAACCTTAAAACCCATCTTCACCTCTAAAGACTGAAGACTGTTATCTTGTTGTGATAAGGAGTAGTTTTCTGAACTAGTCCGCTAGGAGCTCTGATTTTAGAGCTTCTGAATTTAGAGAATATTTGCTTCAGCGCTCCTATTGACAAAATGTAGCACTCATTTTTTCTTTAGAAGAATTTGGGTTTAGTCCACTTGGAGCTCTGGCATAATTTTATATAAAATTAGATTGTATTTACATAAACGCTCTTATTGGCAAGAAATAGTACTAAAAAGTGTAAAGCGAGTTACCTCACAGATCCAAACTGGGACTATATTTAAGAGTGTCACATTTTTCATGTCGTTTTTGGCGTGATGGAAATTTCTTATGCCCCCCAACCTTAACATAAATCCATGTTAAAACACTTAAACGTGTTTAAAAAAAAATCGTGTTTTTTTTAAATCAAAATCAAAGAAAAGAGAATTAAAATGTGTTGTCAGCTACTTCTCCGCTTATTTCCACTCTTATTTATATATTCTTTACAAGTATTATGAAAGTGGTGATAGTTAATTAATAAATAATTGGTAACGACCAGTTTAATTATTTGATTTAGCTTATTGGAGCTCTTTTCCTATTTTATTATTAAAACAAACATAGGCAGATGTATATTGTTATCTCTTGAAGTTTTATTAGCTATTTAGTTATTGATTTTTTTTTATTAGCTTGCTTTCTTGATTGTTTGTTTGTCCAGTACAAATCTTGCAATCGACTTTTAACTAACATCCCGAGTAGCTAGAAATTGGAAATTTTTAGAATAGCTCAGAATATGTTGACAATGCATTATTTTAATACTTTTAGCCATCATTAGGCAGAATTTGATTAGTTTTTCAGCAAATTTTGCTGTATGAAAAGTTAGTTCGGAAAAAATCTGAAACATTTTTTTTTTTGTTTTTTTTTGACACGACCCAATTTTCGATCTTCATTTTGACGGGTTTCAAATTTATTTTTTATTTAATCAACAAAAAATTAAAAAACGTAGTATATAAAAAGATCTTTTTATCTTGTAATTCTATCTTTTATACCTTTATCCACCACAGTAACAAATATTTTATTATTATTCAAATTCAGTGTTAACTATGTGTCAATTTTAGCTTATTGTGTATTTTTTTAAAATTAAAAAAAAAAACTTTGATATTTCAGTATATACACTAAAATTAATGTTGTTCTTATTAAATTCTGAATTTTAATTCTTATTAAATTCCACATTTATAAATAAATTTATTGTATACATTACTGCAGTGGGCAAAAACATGGTACTGCAATGATGAAATAAATTTATATTATTAATAATTGTAGGTTTTTTTTTAGTTTAACAAAAATTACATGTACATACTAAAATTATTTTTAATATTCCAATAACATTAAAAAAAAAAAAAAAAATCTCTCAACAAAATAAATGTATATGAATATAGTAAATATATTTTTTTTCTCGTGCATTTTTCAAGTGCAATTATAAAAAGCGTTTGATTTAAAAGCCGTGTCATTATTTTGATATATTTTTAACCCTTTTTTTTCAAAGCGATTATGATAATTAAAAAGAAAACAAATTAAACATAAAAGAAAACTGGGATTAGAAAATGAAAAAAGAGAAACAGATGCACGTGCTTAAATAACATTTGATGAATTTCAAATAACATCTAGATATTAATAATGAAGGGGGGGGGGGAATAATATATTTAATGAATGCCTGGATAAAAGGAAAATAATTAAAAGAAAAATAAATCCGTCCAATACCACTCATGCTAAATATTCTCATATAGTCCAGTCAATGAAGGCGAAAATAACGTAAAAGCTCCAAATTTTTTCGGATTGAATGGATAGGCCTGAAAATTTGCATACAAGCTCATCTGACCCCCCACTTCAAAAGTTATATTGTATCGATGTGTGCTTTTTATTATTTGGGGGTAAAAACTACCCCTGTATGGGAAAAATGCGAAAATTACAGATTTACGTATTTTAAAGGTTCAGATCATTATGTTGGATCAAGTTCCTTAAAAGTTTTTATTAAATGTATATTAAACTTATGAAATTTAATTATTTTTATACCCTTAAACAATTTTAAAACCCCTTCATGCCCGAAAATGTAGGAGACAATTTTTTTAGCAGCTTAAAATGGTCTTTTGGTGCATTCACAATGTATTACATCTCTTTTGTTATTCATTAGAAAACTTACGACTAATTACAAATTTGTAACCCTTAAAAGTACCCCTTTATGATAAAATTATGATTGAAGGCTTGGGATGTTTTTAATGGTACACCTATGAAATTGGGACCCAAAATGCTTCATTGACTGGACTAATACTCTCAACAAAATAAATGTATATGAATATAGTGAATATATATATATACTCATGCTAAATATCCACACAAACCCCAAGGGGTTAGTCCTGTAATTTGTGGCCCCTATATCTGTACTATTTATTTTTATAATTTTATTTTAAAAGTTCTTTGAAACAATGCTTATAACAATTGAGGTTTTTGATAGTATAGAATGAAATATAGAAATGAAATAAATGTTTAATTTAGATTTTCGTTTTTATTGATAAAACTTGAATTGGTATGGAATGTACACAATCTGTTAACGTTCCATCTTTCTAAGTGGAAGAAAAGTTGGTTAAAAATATATTACCCACAAAAACCCATCAGAAGCATCAAATATCCTCCAAGAACATCTGATAAGCCTAGAAACATGGTTTAAAAAATGGAGAATAAAAATCAACGAAGCAAAAAGTGTACAAGTGACCTTTACGTTACGTCACGGATACTGCCCGCCAGTTCTCCTGAATAACGCAATTATTCCTTCAGCATCCGAAGTCCGCTACCTGGGGCTTCACTTAGACAAAAGACTTACATGGAACCCACACACACGCCTAAAAAGGATGGAAGTCAACAGACGCTACAAACTCCTTCTACGACTGCTAAACACTCGCTCAAAACTTCCTCTCCACCACAGATTACAAATATACAACACAATTCTAAAACCCTCCTGGGCCTATGGAATAGAACTCTGGGGCTCCACCAAACCATCGAACATCCGTCGCTTACAATCTCTACAGTCAAAAATCCTCAGGAAACTTTCTCATCTACCATTCTACGTACCAAATATTGTAATTCATAAAGATCTTAATGTTCCTTTTATTAGAAACCTGGCCATAGAACGATATAAAAACTTTCACACCAAATTAGCCTTGCACCCAAATCCAAATGTCCAATACCTTTCCTCACTTACTATCCCAACCGCTCCTCGCCGGAGACTAAAAAGAGAATGGCCTAGGGACCTTCTAAACATTGTAACCTAACATTTAAGTCTATATGTAAATATATATGTAATAATAAATAAAAAAAATATGCATGAATATAATAAAACATGTTACGGAGTGCCACCACTGGGTGACCACTCGAATCCAGCCAATACCAAAATGTTAATATAAATTGTAATTTATTACCAAGACTTCTTGTTACATAATGTATGTAGTTGAAGATATGACAAAAAAAAAAAAAAAAAAAAAAAAAAAACTCAATTAGGTGGCAACGTTTCGGCCCGACGCCGATAAGTCATTTTCAAGCCTAGAAATAAATTATTTAGAAAAAACGTTATGATAATACATTACTATTGCGAAGTTAATTTAACTAGTTCCATAAAGTACCTGCAATATAATCACCCTTAAGGATCCACACTTCACATTGAAAATATAATTCATGAAAAAGTGAAATCTAATAAAATCGTTTAAAATAAACTTACATTTAAGAAATTTCTGAAATCGATAAGGCCGTCTGAAGTTCTTTTATATTTGTTGAAAGTAGCACGAAGTCTTTCTGAATTTGGTTCAATTCCCAATACTTGAAGTGTTCTATTTCTACAACAAACAAATAAATAATTAAACACTGAGCAAATTAAATCTTATTATTTGTTGGATTCTACGAAACAATACCATTTAATTAATAATTTATAGTACATTACGCGTCCGTCGAGTGTGGAAAGTAGCATTTTGCATGCGAGTGTGGAGTTAGCACTCGAGCGATAGCAATAGTAGTAAAACCACACGAGCAATGCAAAATGCCGTTTTCGCACGAGTTGCGCACCGTACTTTATCTACGATTGTTAGATTTTAATAATAAATACAGAAAAAATAATAAACTTCCTGTATGTAAGCTCGTATTTCTCTTTTGATAAAGATGACATCAATTCATTAGTTGTATTTTGTGCCGAATTAATTATTTCGGAAGGCGTATTATTCTCCTCATATTCGTCATAATCACTTAAATCACTCATTGATTTTCACAAAAAACTCTATACAAACAGTAACTTTTATTAAATAAACGTTAAATTAGTCATGTTAAATGTAAACAAACTCGCTAATCGTGCGTAAAGTTGAAAAATTATTTTTCTTTACCGCGCTAGAGTGGTAAAGAAGAGGAATTGTTCAAAACTATGAGACACGCATGCGCAGTTAATA
>KZ653455.1:20734-37289 GCA_001010745.2 Gerris buenoi
ATATACAGTTAATTTTACATATATATATATATATTAATCGTCCAAACGTAACGAGACTACTCCAAGGGTCTAGCTCTAACTTTTACCAACATATTAACATTTTCGTTTATAGGTTGGTGTTCGTTTATATGTGTGTTCGTTACATTTTGGTTTATATGATGGGAAAACATTTTTTCAAAAAAATGTCAGACGATGATGAATTCGGTTGATGTAGCGTATCAGGGGCATCATGTATAGAAATAAAAAAAACTGGCACATATAATTAAAGACTTTTCTTTAGATTGATCAAAAATGCACAAATTATGGATACTTCTTCATTTCATAAGTTTTCTCTTTAAGAGTTTCCATCTTCAGTCCTCTATTTAGGGACACAGCTTGGGCGTATTTATCTGTCGTTAATTAACAGAGCTTCGATGTAGCGTATCGGGTTTTTTGAGAGAGTATGAAATGAAAAAGTATTTATACATTTTTTATCGATATCCAGGATACACTTTATGTATTATATTTGTCAGTTCTTCCATTTCTTTACATGATGCTCCATATACTTTACGCTACATCTGCGCATGTGGAAGAGAAACAAATGAGCGCAGAAGGTTGAAACTCATATGGGACCTACAATGGCCTACCCATGACCTACCACCTAAATGTCATTTAAATTAGACGTATTGTTTTTAAGATACGTTGGTTCGCAAAAATTGAATTACAGACCGATGGAAAGACCGACAGACAGACCGATAGACCGACAGACCGACACGGAACCAAAAATGATCCGTGGTGTTGAAACGGATTTCTGTCTTAAAATTTTTGAAATCGGATACCTAAAACTTTTTCGCTTTTCTGAACGATCACATTGTTTCCATTACCTACGGTAAGCTCGGAAGCAATATTCCAATGGAAGCACTAAAATAAGAATTATCTCCAAATAACACACATTATTAACGATTTGAAGCACCAAGTCAAATCAGTGAATCGCATTGTAGACAATTTACTAAAGAATATTGTGTTAACATTGATTAGATTATAACGAACGGATAATTTGTTTAGCCTAGCGGAAGAACATTAAACTAATGTCTATCTAGTGAATAGTGGTGATTTTCTATTGGTTTAGATAAATATAGAAGCATAGATTAATTCAAGTGTTTAGAAGGTAGTTTACAATTTCTATTCATCCAAGAATATATATTATTAATGTCAAGTTAGTTTTCATGGTGATTTCAGTAATTAGAGTTTTAAATTGTTTCTTGATTCAAGTAAATCATTAATTTATAATAACGGTAAAATTTAGTAAACATTATAAATATTATAATTATTTCGATCAATGGTACCTATACCATTTCTGTACAAACAAACCCCTGATTATTTACGAAATTTTGAAATTCTACATTCCTATTACTTTATTAGTTAATCCAATAAGTTGACCTTCATAACGCTCTAATTCCTGAAATATTTTCATGTACAGTTCAGAGCTAGAATTCTCTAAAAGGCTTGCTTCAAAGTGCAGTATTTGAGAAGTTTAAGGCTAAACTTCCAAAAATTACTATTTTAAATGTTGGTTTTTTTTTTTTTTTTTTTTTTTTTTTTTTTTACTTTTTTTTACTTTTAATTTTACTTTTTCTCACTACCTATAGTAGGAAAAGTATTGTTTTCACCAAAAATTGTTTTTCTTCTTCCTTCTTCTAATATCTCGAAACCGAAGTAGTTCCGGATTTATGATTATTCATGAATAGTTACACTGTTTAGTCTCAGACATCCTAAAAGAGTCCATTTTTGGTTTCTTTCGAAGACACCTAGTTTGATTATGTAAAAAGTATTGGTTGAGATCCTTTTAGAATTATTTTACGCCTGGTAACATTCAATCCAACATGATTAAAAACAACTAGTCTGTTAGTCCTGAACTTTCATTATACTATTATTAAATGCTTATGAAAAGCAGTTATTCTCGAATGTGGCGAACTTCTAACATTCTCCAAATAAGAATAGAAAGCTTAGAATCTTTAAATTTCTAAGTGCAAACAGGACTTGAAAGATGCTTAGCAGTTGATAATTAAAAAAATTAAGTTATTCTGAAAGAATTTTTTATATTTTTTAATTGTCCCTTTAACCAATCCCAGTTCTTTTCAACAAACCCCTAATTTCTAGTAAAAATTTTAAAGTTGTACGTCTTAATTTATTAGTAAATACATTAAGAGGACCTCCATTAACGCTCTGTTACATAAAGGATTGAGAAATTTAAATAAAAAGGAAAAGGGAGAATAATTAACTAAATTAGACAATAACTACGTTTCCACGACTTTTCAAAACTTTTTTGGTTTCAAACCGGAAGTGTTTCCATGAGGTGTTTCCAAAACAGTTTTTACAAAAATTTTGAAAACTCTGAACTCCCAGACTATAGTTATAGTTAAGTCAGGTTATCATATCTCTGCCCATCACACCTACTGCGCATGTCTCAATTCTGTTTTCAATTCAATACCCGTTTCCATGCTGTTTCTTTAAAACAGTTTCAATAGAAACACTAAAGCCGTGTCCAGACTGCCAAACCGAACAGAGGAAACGAGCCGAACATTGGTCTCTGCGCATATTCAGTCTAAAGGGTGCCTGCGAATCTCACTCTGGGCATGCGCAGAGACCAATTGTTCGGCTCGTTTCCACTATTCGGTTCGGCAGTCTGGACGAGGCTTAAAAATTTGCAGTTGTGACATTGAACTCAAATTTTTAAATCACCGTTTCCATGGGGTATTGATAGCAAAACGATTTTGAAAACACGTGGAAACTTACAAAAATAATTGTTTGTGAAAGCATACTCGTAATATCACTAAACTAATGCGAGGAAGTTATTTAAGTTTATTTAAGTTAGTTGTTTAAGAAGTTACAAAACTATTTGGCATACTATTATTTTACTTTTGAATTATTTTTATATAATGATTGCTTTTTTTGTTTTACCTGACATATCGTAATCTTCTTCATTTAGGAAACAAACAGGGCTGTCAAATTGATAAACATTTTCAAACAAGCGTCTGTAGACTTTCGAAACGATATTTCCCACTTTGTTTGCATATCGTCTGAACATTACGTTCTAATGCCAAACTAAGCTCTATAATATCTAAACCTGAATAGTCTATGGGATGGGATTAATCCGAGCTAATTACGTACAAATTGAAGCCGAGCTATCTCAACTGAACTAATCCGCTCGTAATCCGTTGCTAGGATTAATTGACAAATGCAAATTATTATTAACAATAGCCGGTGAAACCTGTGTACGAGTTAATTTTACACTCTAATAATTTTGTACTTATATGATAATTTATTATTTTAAAGAAAAGAGTATTTGAAAGAGTTGTTTATTATAATTTATTTTGGAATGAAAGTTCCTTTTGACTCGATAAAGCGTCTGGATCCGAGGAGTCGATCAAAAAAAAAACGATCCTCACAAAACCGACTGTCACGAAATCGACAAATGACGATAACTCAAGTTAAAATTGTCCGATTCAGTTGAAATTAGGTACATATACAGTTAATTTTACTAATGCCCAGAACGAGTTTTTTTGGACATCACTATCCACCCAAGCATTCGCGAGCAACGCTCCCGTAAATATATCTCCTTAACTAAAAAAACCCTTATGCTTCACTATTTCAACCTTGCTAATTCATGTTCTGAAATCTTCATAAGAAAGTAACTGACACCATCGTTTTATAAAAAAAAAAATACGTGAGGTGTTGCGGGACAGGTAGGAACGAATGTTCCTTACGGGTATTAAAGATAAATTATAAAATCACACTGCTAAGTATAGGTAAGTACTACAGTAGTCTAGTCTATAAGATTAGAGTTGGCACAATCGAAGGCGGGAAACAACAAATGTGGAGGTAGTTTTGGGGTTATAAAAAGGGAAAATCGGTGTTGCCATGTTATATTTTTTTTTTGTGGAACAGGGGTAGAGTAGAGCATTTTTTTTCTGAAGTTGCATTCAACATGGGGGACCAATAAAATCGTATCCCTCAAAATTTTCCCGCCTTTTCTTTGTGCCAACTCTAATCTTATAGACTGTAACTACTTATACATGGTGGGGTTAGATAAGAGACAAGATAAAAGTAAATAACTTTAATAATAATAATAAGTTTGATTGATTTAATATTAAGTTTGATTTAATAATAAGTTATTAATAACTTTAATAATAAGTTTGTACTTAGCGGAGTTAAAAGGCAAAATTAAAAGAAATTCATTACTTTTATCATCAAAGCAAGCGTATTGCCATGAATTCATATTGAATATTGAGAAAAAAAAGTTAATCCTGATGAGTTTATAGTTAAAGAGTATGGTTTTATTAAATAGGAAATAGGACTGTCCTCTACCTAATTTGAACTACTATAAAAAAGATTAAGTCCCTACACAAAAACTTCTGCTTGTATCAGGATGAAATTTATCATACCTGTTTCAATTGTACTTCAGACTATGTGTATGAAGTTTCATTAAAATCGTTAAGTTAGAACGTAAGATATCGGTATAAACGTTGTTTTCTTTAGTTTAAACGTTTAGGTGCGCTTTAATAAATTTAGCGATCTTTATCACTTCATAGCAGTGTCGGTGTTCGTTTTACTAAAAAAATAGTTATTTATGCACCTAGGGAGTAAAGTAAGCCATTATTCCCTGAGCGAAAAAGTTTATTCTTGAGGCGAAGCCGAAGGAATCATGTCCTTAAATCCCGAGGCGAAGCCGAGGGAATTAGACTTTTTAATTCCCGAGGCGTAGCCAAGGGAATAACCCTAATTATCGCGAAGGTAATAATGGCACTTTACTCACGAGGTACATACAATATTTTATCTCCTGTAGGATGTAAATACATATTTTCGTTCATTGCACAGTTTTTATTTATTATTTTAATAAATAACAATCATTATTAACACTTTTAATAGCAGATATAAGATATTGATGCAGGTTATAAACATAGATAAACATGGTCATAAAAGCAGTGACGCCAACCTTATTTCAACATCTTCATTACATTAACCATTCATTTTCTACTATTTATAAAATAATTAAGTTGCAATATTTACTTTTTCGCCCTACTTTACTTTTCCGCCTACCTTTTACTTTTTCTCCCTACTTTTTGATTCAGGGAAGAAAAGACCTGCTTTAGTCTCTCTAAACTAATTCAAAATCATAACTTTTTTACCCTACTGGAGATAAAAGTTATTTGTCTTATTGAAATGAAGTTGGAATTGTTACCTATCCTAAAATTCCAATTTTACATTTGAAGTTTGCATTTACGATTTTTTTATTTATTACCCTAAAAGGATCCATCACTAAATTTAAAAGTATTAGAAAGGGTACAATCTTTAATTAAATTATATTTTCAGAAACATTTATTTTATAAAATTTAAATTTTATAGAAAAGTTGAAACAAATATAACATTTTATATTTCATGAGTTATTCTTGTTTTATCGGGGGAATTATTTTTCCCCCTTTTTTCTGTTTCTTTAAAAAAGTATTAAAAATTCGAAAGATGACATTGGATTGAGAGGGTTCGGGGAGTAAATCCGAAGATAAAATCATGAATTCTTTGTAAATCGTCTACCTGGAGACGAAGCAGTCGTTGTTTCGCGGAGGTTTTGCCAATCAGGGGCCTGAAAAAGAATAAGAAGGTGCCCCCCCTTAAGACTTGGGCACTGGATGCCCCTCCGAAGGGACCCCTTATATAACTTAATTTTCTAATTTGTCCCCCCTGATTCAAGATGAAACGTGACCGGGGACACTAAGCCGTGAATATACCCCCTCCTCTTATTCCCAGATAGAAAATCCTGCCCCCGGCTTTTAGCTAATAGCTTTTTATTCCCTAAACAGTTTCAAATGAGGTCGGACTTAACTCCCCTCTCGCTAAGTTTTCTTTAGTTTTAACTTTAAGTAATAAAAAAAGCCCTTTTAACTTTATTTTTAAAAGTAAACTTATTTTTAAACTTTATTTTTAAAGAAAGGTAAAATTAAAACAATTAGTATCATTATTTATTCAAATATTCTCTATTTTTTATTCTTCAACAAAAATTTGAAATAATTGTCACCTGAATAAATCATCTTCTCAGGTGTAGTTTTAACTCATTTAATTTCGTGTTGTTTTCTTCTTAGAAAATTAAGCTATTGCAATGGCTTCAAAATTTGTGTAATATGAATTTTTGAAAAATTTTTCCATGGAAATCCGTTTTAGGCTATTCTGAATCGATTCCTAAATTTTAACACTTTTTTTTATGTATGTATGTATATTATATGTATATGTGTTACTCCAGACGATATCTTCCGTTAGGATGCACTTAAAATTTTCAAATAAATTTTAAAATGTCAATAATATCAAAAGAAAGGATGAGTTCGTTGGCCAGCATTTTTTGAGTTCATTTAGGGGTCAAATTTTGACAATTTAGGATCAAAAATAGCATAAAATCGTGTTTTTCCCATTATACCCCCCCCCCCTTTAATATGAAAATATGATAAAAGTGTACATAACAATAATTACTGTACTCTTAAAGAGCTTTCCAACGAAATGCATCTTAAAGCGTAAATACTATTTTGACTTGTACCCCGTACTTGTGTGTAACAATTTTTTTTCACCCATCCTAATTCTAAACCAAAATTTTCCTATATTATCATAAGCAGTGAGCATTATAATGATACGCAGATTTCTTTGAAAATTCGCTCATTAAGTCATGGTGCATGACTGGACTTTTTTAAAAATATTTTTTCTAAGACAGTTAAATATACAGGGTGACCCAGTTTTAATAGGACAAAAAAGAAATCCTGATTCTATGGCCCTAGATGAACAGAAAAAAGGTCTATATGCCTTATGCAAATCTTAATAGTTCTCGAGATATCTCGATAAATCGATTTTTTCGATACATTATTTTTTTCTCAAATAAAATGCGTAATAACTCAAAAACAATATTAGTTATAGAGTTGCAGTTTTTACCATCAGAAAGAGCATTAACTTTGCATTAAAATTACAAACAATATAACCTACGTATTACATATTAAAAGGAACTTACCCTCATTTAAAATGAAATATTTAAGTGTTTTAAAAAATTGAGTGATATTATAAACCATCGTAACTATGTTAATATCATAGCCATCATTGAAGTCTGATGTGCTTAAAAACTGACCCATTTCATTACCTTTAAAACGATATAACATAACCTATACTTTGTTTAAACTTTTAGTAAAATATGCTTAAAAAACTTCAATGAGGTAGCAAAAATAAAGTATTTATTTGTTTATATTGTCCAAATAAAAATAAAACACTTCCTAAAATAAATAAAATGCTAAGTTAATCTAATAAGAAAGGGTTTTGTTCACTCTTTTACTGCAAATTTTAGGTACATTATTGAAGTTTTTTAAGCATATTTTAGTGAAAGTACAAACAAAGTATAAGTTATGCTATATCGTTTTAAAGGTAATGAAATGGGTCAGTTTTTAAGCACATCACACTTCAATGAGGACTATGGTAATAACAAAGTTATGGTGGTTTACAAAATCACTCAATTTTTTAAAACAATCAAATTTTTTATTTCAAATGAGTGTGTCTTTTTAAAATGTAATTCGTAGGTTATATTGTAAGTAATTTTAATGCAAATTTAATGCTCTTTCTGATGGTAAAAACTGCAACTCTATAACTTTTATATTTTTTGAGTTATTAAGCATTTTATTTGAGAAAAAAACAATGTATCGAAAAAATCGATTTATCGAGATATCTCGAGAACTATTAAGATTTGCATAAGGCACATATATATTTTTTCTGTTCATCTAGGGCCATAGAATCAGGATTTCTTTTTTGTCCCATTAAAACTGGGTCACCCTGTATAGAGAAAGTTTGGTTAAAACATTGAAACAGAGTAGAAAAAGAAACATACCTAAAGCATTGTCCACACTGATGAACCAAACAGAGGAAATGAGCAAAGTTTCTACGAATGCCCAGTCTAAAGTGCACCCACGCATGCGCATAGACCAGTGCTCTGCTCGCTTACTCTGTTCCTGTTCAGTCCAGCAGTCTTTTTTTTTTTTTTTTTTTTTTTTTTTTTTTTTTTTGACTGGCGGGAAAAGACAACGGCACCTGCAGGGCAAAAGTTTTATGCCCCAGGGTGTATGAAGCTAAGCTAAGCCACCCTGGAGCCTCGCTATCCTACTCTCGATAACGAGACCTACCGCAGGATCCCGGGATCCCAGAGTGTGGGGATTGAGCTACTTCCCGACTGTTCAGCCGGTACCGAGACAGACGCTGGTAGCCCTTACCCCACTAAAATCCCTGCCGGTTGTAAAAACCCTCCATTTGGGTACCATACTCTTGAGGGAGCATATGGTACCTCACGCGACTAAAAATATAAGTAGAACTATAACTATAACTACCAAGAGCAACAACGACATCATCGTTTCATATGATGATCGTGTGCTCCTGGTTTCTTAGACTTACCCTTCCTCTATGCTTCCTGCTCCAGTCAGGAAGAAGAGGATGAGGATTCATCGATGTCAGTTACTTCTCTGTACGACGATGACGATAAGAAGAAAGCGCCCCCGAGCGCTCGGCGGCCACAAGCACCCCGAGCCAAAGAGATACCCCGAGGGGGACCCGCCCCCACAGTGGACCCACCGACCACCGAGCCGCCCAGAGCTTCCAGCCCCCCTCCCTCCGATAGAAGAAGAACTTTCACCCCGGGCCCCCGACGATCGACAGATCCAGCGGAGGCCGCGACACCCCCCGACGCAGCCCCAAAGTCGCAGCACCAGAGGACCTCCTCACACCCAGAGACGCCGTAGATGCTGGCGAGTAGAGTACAGAAGAAGTTTATGAATCCTGCAGGGTAAGGTTCTAACACAACTAGGTCCAGCAAAGTTTCCGACTGCGTCTCTTGGCGGCGAAAAGGCCGCTTCAGAACGGAATCGACTCCGGGGAAACATATAACCGGGACGAGACCTGACGCAGCCGGCCTGCCTAACGCAGCCTAATGTCTCACTAGCCTAAAGACAAAACAACTAAAGCCTAATATCACATGAAAAATTCGACCACCGCCTCTCCGAGAGAGAAACTCAGCCACCGCGGTTTGAACAAATAGCCGGGGTGGTGATAACGGTGGTCGATCCTAAACTAAACACTGACTAAACCTAATAATAAATACCTAACCCTAGTTAAAAACATATTTACATGACCTAGCCTAATATCACAGGATGTCGATGATAAGCCAATCAGCTAGGTTGGAACTTCGCTAGAATTGGTATCATCGACCTACACTAACTAAACTAAATATCACAGATTTGGGTGAGAGCCTCCTCCAGCTATGCTTTGGGAGCACATCCGGTTTGGAAATACCCAGATGTGTTTGACTCTCACCCCCTAACTAAGCCTATCTTAAAAACTAGTATCACAGTAGGGTTATATTTATACTTAAATAAATAAATAAATAAATAAATAATCCTTAACTGAACTATCTTAACCTAGTTAAAAAACAAACCGACTGCCGTATCCTCTCGACCAGCGAGAGGAGCCTACCCACCAACCGGGTTGAACAAATGGCCGGGGTGAGCAGTTACGACAGCCGGTGACCTAAACTAACCTATTTTAAAAACTTACTCTAAACTGACTTTGCTGGACCTAAATTTCTTCATAAAATCCTGCTCTACGCAGGAAGTCGAGGACGGAATCTCGGTGAGAGTCCTCGTTGAGGGCGACTGCCACACTCGCCGGTGCGCCACAAGTCGTCCTCAGCTCTGCCAGTGAGTCACACTCTTCAAACATGTGACTCACTGTCAGCGTTGCTCTATTGCAGTGTCGGCATCGAGGGGCACGTTCGTTCCTGAGAAGGTGCCCGTGCGTCAACTGCGTCTGTCCGAGCCTTAGACGCGTGAGTACGACACTGTCCCTTCTTGATGAAGACAGTGCCGTAATCTGTTCCTTAACGTTTTTTTTAATCCTTTTAAGCTGGGTGAAGGAACGGTCCCACGTGGCTTGCCACGTCCGCCAGACTGCATTGACTGACGCAGTCTTGGCGTCGTCAAGTCTAATCGTACCGTCCTCCACCATCCTTGCTGCGGACGCACGCTTAGCAGCTTGATCGGCTGCTTCATTGCCTGCGATGCCGACATGCCCCGGTACCCATATTAGGACCACGTGTCTCGACGTTGAACGAAGAGAGGACACGTGGTCGTATATCTTGCTCACTACTGGGTCGTCCGAAAATTTGTCCTTTAGTGCTTGGAGGGACGAGAGTGAGTCAGTACAGATGACTATACTCTCTGTACTGTCCTCCTCCAAGCAGTAGGCAAGGGTCTTCTCAATAGCTTTAAGCTCCGCGGTATACACTCCTGCGCGAGGAGACATTGACCAAGACCTGGTCTCCTGCGAGGAATGCATAGCACAGCCGGTTCCTGTAGACGTCTTTGAACCGTCTGTGTAGAAGACCCTTCTGCCTGGATACCGGGCGAGAGTCTCCAACAGCCCTTGCTTGTAGACCTCGGGAGGAGTTGTCTCCCGAGGTAGGGTCGCGAGACGAGTGGACATCCCTATACTTAGCCTCTTCCACGGCGGGGTGTCAGGGATGAACCACTCAAGGATTTCATCCTCTTCAGCTCCAATTCTATTCCTTATCTCGCGAGCCCTTACCGGCAGCGGCCTAGTTCTTGTGGTGAGCCATTCGTATTCCGGCCGAATGGCTCCAGCGCCGAAGAACTCTTCTTTGAGGAAGTGGCGTGACTTTGACTTTACTGCCTCTGTAAAGGACAGAGCCATTTGCTCCCGGCGATGTTGCATAGGCAAAACGC
Source organism: Gerris buenoi (assembly GCA_001010745.2). Taxonomy (NCBI): domain Eukaryota; kingdom Metazoa; phylum Arthropoda; class Insecta; order Hemiptera; family Gerridae; genus Gerris; species Gerris buenoi. Next base: position 31,519 of record KZ653455.1, read on the forward strand.
CAGCTTCTACGTAGAGAGAGCTGACGTTTGTGGTTGGAAACGCGCCGAGAGCTAAACGGAGTCCTAGCTGAAAGACTCTGTCCAGAGGCAGTAGCCACGACTTCCTCGCTGAGCTGTAAACGCAGCTGCCGTAGTCCATCTTGGGGCGGACCAATGCGCAAAGGATGCGAACTAACGTTGTCCGGTCCGCCCCCCATCGCAGATGAGCAAGGACTTTGATGACATTTAAGTCTCTCTTGCAACGCTGAACGAGCTCTGATATGTGATGCTTCCATCGTAACTTGGCATCAAATATCAGACCGAGGAAGCGAGTTGTCTCCTTGTAGACAAGTTGAACCCCATTCAGGAACAGCTCTGGAGCAGCGTGTTCCTTCCGCAAGCGGCAGAAGTGTACACACACTGTCTTCGTTGGAGAGAATTTGAAACCAATTCTCTCCGCTTTCGCTGCTACTGAATCTATTGCCGCTTGCAGAATCTCTCCGATGTCCTGATCTCGAGTCCCCGCGAAGAAAATGCCAAGGTCGTCTGAATACTGCGACGCCTTGACACCTAGCGGGAGATCACTTGCAAGATCATTCGCGGAGACCGAGAACAGAGTCGCACTGAGAACGGAACCTTGAGGCGTTCCGTTCTCTTGATTCTCAAGGTCAGATAGAGTGGCGCCTATTCTGACCCTGAATACCCTGTTGTCCAGGAAACCGATGATTAAAGCTAGTAGCTTTCCTCTTAGCCCCCAGTTGTAAAGCTTCTTGATGATGTGGTGTTTCCAGGCGGTATCGAAAGCTTTTTCTAGGTCGAAGAACACACCGACCACATGCTGCCTATTGAGGAACGCATCCTGGATGTATTTTTCCAGGTGCGCGAGTTGGTCGGTGGTTGAGTACCGCTTTCGATAACCAGCCTGACTAGGGGCTAATAAATCATTGCTTTCCAAAAACCAATTCAATCTATAATTTATCATCGATTCCATGACCTTCCCTAGACAACAGGTCAGAGAGATAGGTCGGTAGCCATTTGGTGAGTTTTTGTCTTTACCTTCCTTGGGAAGCGGGATAATAATCGCTTCCCTCCAGCTTGACGGGTACACACCAGTTCTCCAGATCTCGTTGTAGAAGTCTAAGAGTCCTGTTTTACCTCTCTCCGGAAGGTTCTTGATGAAGGCATAAGGTATGCCGTCCTTTCCGGGAGAGGTATCTTTAGTCCGGGAGAGAGCTCGTTCCAACTCTTCTTTTGTTAGAACGGAGTCTACTCCCTGATCCGAAGTGAGATCTGGAGATATCACTTCTCTTTCTGCGTCTCGTTTCATTTGTCTAAATTCTTCACTGTATCTTGCAGTGGCAGAGGCAGCTGCATAGTGCTTTGCCAAAACATTAGCTACCTCTGCTTCGCTGGTGTGTACATGGCCACCGACCACAAGAATGGGGTTCGGCGACGGGCGATGCTTCCCAGCGACAGCCTTAACTTTGTTCCAAATTTCTTTCGCCGTAGCGTCTTCTGTGAGCGTCGAGACGTAGTCGGCCCAAGATTTTTTCTTGGCCCTTCGTATCGTTCTACGCTCAAACGCTCTCTTTTGCTTAAAGTCTATGAAGTTTAAATGAGTAGGCTGTCGCCTAAACTTTCTCCATGAACTCTTCTTCTTTTTATTCGCCCGTCGACAGTCCTAATAGTTTATAAAAAGTTTATAATAGTTTATAATTAGTGCTAATTAGTTAGCAGTCTTAATAGTTTATTAAAAATAATAAGGATTGTTTTGTTATAAATTGCTTAGTATTCAAGATTTATTCATTTATAAATCACAAATAATAATCAGATTACCATTAAAAAAAAAAAAAACATGTAATTGAACACCTTTATAAAATTACTTAGAGGAACTTTTACAATTTTTTTTAAATGTAATAAGCTTTCAGACTAACTAATCAGTCGTTTGGCAGCGAAATAGGGAAGTTGGCATCAGAATTAATTTCCAGCTACAATTTAATATTTTCAACCTGATATTTATTGGGAATCGTGGTCGAGTTTTAGTCAGGCACAATATTTCAAATGAGGAAATATAGCAGCGAAAAGCGAAGGGTTGGCACCAGAATAACCTCCCTGACGTAGTACATTTAGAGAGAGATTAGTCTTAGTTTGATATATTTTCATGCATTTACACGTTTTAAATAAAAAAATAAAGTTTTTTTTTTTTTTTAAAAAAAAGATGTCTGTCTGTTTTCGGTCGTCAGTGCAGACACCTGGAGCCAAAAACATCTAGACTGAGTTCAATTAAATTTGTCATACAGGTTAAGAAAAATAATACGATACCTCTAATTTAATAATGAAATCATAATACATTTAGTTTTTCTCTAAAATTTGGCAGCTTCCCTCCCCAAAAAATTAAATAAAATATGTCGAATACGGTTATCATAATTTTAATTAAAAATGCATATAGTAAAATATATAAAATACAAATAAAATAAATAATAACCTTAGTGATTCGAGGACAGTACAATGCTCCGACTTCCATGGCTCCCCCATATTGATCACACATTACTTCCTTCGAAATTTCAAAATGGAGGCAGATATCTAAACGAAATTTAATGGAAATGAATGTCTTATAATGAGGTTTGGTGGTCTTATTGGTGTAAATTTCAGCGTAACAGGATAATTATTTGATTTAAAAATGGGTCGATGTCGTCCAAAATTAATGATTTTCAGGGCACCTCAATCATGTACATATAAGGACTTGGATGATTCATTGGTATGATGTTGGAAATGGCTGGAACTCTCTATCACAGGAATACTAAAAATAGGACCAATAAGGGCTTAATTGCTATGTTTGAAAAAGCGGTAGGTCCTCGACGTCAAGCTGCTATCATTTTCACTGTCCAGCCCTTCCTCTTAGGCGGCTTGCACACTGCGTGCGAGACCGAGCGAGGCCGATTCCGTTTGAGGAACCAATACATGTATTATCATCGGGCTATTCACATTAAACGTCGAGCGAGACCGGGCCGACCCAGGCGATTTGTTTCGAGCGTTTTTGTTAGCTATGCGTTTTCGGCCGCCGAAAACGCATTGTAAACGGTTGTTCACGGACTGGTAGATAACCGGCCGATAGGCTCGGTCTCGCGCGGTGTGAACATAAAAACGCTCGGCCCGGCCTCAGAAACGCCCTCAAAACGGTAAAAACAAAAAGAACCATTATTGAAGTTTTTGTCAACCCTTTGCATTGTCAAGTAATTAATTTCGTAATTACAAAATATTTTGGCAGGATTTCCAGGGATTCTAGCTTAACCGAATGCCAAAAGAATGATTTATCTGAGCCTTTATTCCACATTAAGTATTCCAATTTAAGATATAAGAGGCTACTCTACTCCTTATTATTTCATATTTTAACCGAAACACGAAAAAAAAACTTTGTCATTGTTTCTTAGGTTTCTCAGAAAATATGTTGCCTTATAAAAACCACAAGCATCTAACAACTTAATAACAGTCGAGAGAGAACATACTTGAATAGATAAAGACGAGGCAAATTTCCTTTTTATATGAAAACTTAAAAGAACAACTTAAATTTAATAATCTGACTTAAACGTCTATGCATGTGTGTCTTTTCGAAGAAAATATAAAAGAGGAGGGGATGAAAAACCAATGAGTACTGCTAGAATCCAAAGTATAAGGGAATGGGTACTTTACGGTTTTTAATACATTTCAGGATCAAAGGTGTCTGGGGCAAGTCAAAGAAGGTAAGAAAAGAGGAAAAAGGAAGTACTCTCAGGAAAGGTAAGTGTTTAATAAAAGTTGCCAAGTTTTTGTTTTGAAAAGTCCGAAGTTTCCTCGTGAAAAGTGGTTGGCGATGAAACAAGGATGGCCGGCTGATTGGTATGCCAAACCAGCAACGCAAGCCTTCCCCCACCCTACCCGCTCATTCAAACCCCCATTACAATGGAGAGGAACAACAAACAAACTCCCAGAACTCCCAAACTCCTTACTACTTCCATTATATTGTTAATCCGGGGCCAGAGAGGCTAAATTTATTGTTGTTTTCATTCTATCTCACGTTCCTTTCTTAACTTCTTGTATTCTAATTATTCCTTTTTTTTTGTTTCTCACTCTCTCCCATCTCTTTTGTGTTTTTCGGGTTCTCTTTTGTTGTTGTAAAATTCCTGTTTTTCTTTCATTTTAATCTTCTTTTCTTTTAAAGCGTACCTTAAAGAAGAAAGAAAAGAAATCTTATTGACCCAAGAGAAAGGGTTATTTTGGTTGTCTTTTACAGTGTTTTAATCGAAAAAAGAGAGAGAGAAAAAAAAGAAAAGAAATATTTAAGAAATCAAGAACAAGAAGAGTCTACTGCATACTTCTAAATTCACGCTAACTTTTCTAAGGATTTTTTTTTTTTTTTTTTTTTTTATATCTGCTTTTGGTCTTAAACCATTATAAATTCTGATCTTTCAAGAAATACACAGTTCCTCGAATAAGAAAAAAATATTTTGCACGAATACTTTTTTTATATGAATAAATGAGCGCATTCGGATGATATTTTTATGGGATCGTCCGTAGGATACATTCGATAAAGTGATGAGTACTTTTACGATATAGGTGTGAATAAAAAACATTTGAGGGCGTGTGAAAGATAATCCAATGGGAGTAGAAGGTTAAGAATATGGGAACAACATTCTGCTTCTAACATTCCAACATCCGATTTTGAAGAATTTTAGATGGTTTGCTGAAAGTAGCCCAAATATGGCCCCATATTAATTTTAACTGCCTGCGCTCATTTAATATTAAATTAAAAATAAGTGTGACCCCAATTAGAGTTGAAACAAATTCTCTCCTAAGAGTCGCTACAGATCCCTCTAAGAGTCACAACATATCCCCCACTGAGAGTCACGACCGATCCGAATCTCATTTGACCATTCCTCCAATAATTAAGCTCATGAGCGATATATATTTGTGATCTACTCTTCAATACCTTTAAAATGATACCCCACTCTAAAATTACAAAAAAAAAAAAAAAAAATGCGATCAGTCAAGTTTTCGAGTTTTGCACTCGAAAACATCGAGCGTTGAGAAGTTCGCAACATTGTTTTTGTTTTTGGGCAAAAAAGTTTAACTTGTAGGTATACTAAATATTAAACCTCTAGCTACAGTAAATTGGGAGATATGAACCAAGTTGTGACGGACAAACTAACAAAAGCATAAGACTTTCTAGGATGACCTCGAAACCCCTAAAATGAACCAGTTAAGAAAAAAAACGAACTCCAAAAATTAAAATAAAAACCAAACAACTCTTTTGGATTCTAAAATAAAAATGATTGGTTTATAAAAGTGTTTCATATTATTTTAATAGTTTCTGTTACACTCGATTTCATTACATTATAAATTCAATGTGGAAACAATTATAAATATAGGGTTGGAAAAAGAAAAAAAAAGTTCAATGAATATCGAGTAAAAAATTCTCTTCAGTGCAGGTGTAGAATGTTTTTATATACTATTTTTTTGGACGAAATTGAAGGTTTTCTTTTTTTTTCTTTTTCTTTTAGATTAATTAAAAAGTTCATGACGGAATTTTAGAAAATAATTTCTTTAGACAGCGGTTGTGTTTTTTTAAAAAAATGGGGGGAGGAGGAGGGAGTGTGGAAATATAAAAGAGAATTTATAATATAGAGAGGAGCAAAAAAGGAGAAAAATATATTTTGGTGTAATTTAGCGTTGGGGAATAAAAAAGGGGCCAAATTGGGGGTTAGAGTATAGAGAGCGTAATACAGAAGTTAAAAGTAAGGGGGGGGGGGGGGGGG
>KZ653455.1:58152-75232 GCA_001010745.2 Gerris buenoi
GACTTTGCACCTACCCAAGACTAGATTTATACAAGGCAACCAAACCCTTAACACTAAAGTGGGTTCTTTTAACAAACCCTGGTAGGACTTGTACCTACCCAAGACTAGATTGATACTAGGCAGCCAAACCCTTAACACATCGGTAAACTATATCTCCACATATCTGGGATCGATATTTATCGAACTCCAATGAGATTGTCTGGCCATGGTATCAGAAGCCGATACCAGCTGATGCTATACTCTTTCGAGAATCTCCCTATTTATTTAAACAATGCTGGATGGACATTGGTCAGGGATACAAACCCTGAATTGGGTGGTCAGTGACGGTCACCCATCTAACTACTGGGCCACGCCAGATGCATCTTAACCTGATTGATTAATAGTCAACCACTCTCCCCTATGTACTACCTAGGCTCCGTGAGGGCAGTTGTAACTCAAAATGCATAGAATGGGTAGAATGTACATAGTGTGAAAAGGCCTCAATTTGCGTCAGTACTTTTAATATTAGAATTTTGGCCTTGGAATTCAGTTGTGTTGCCATAGAACCATGGATACATTTTGGTGACAAAAAAGTGGTACAACTTTAAATTAACTTAAATTTAAACGGAAATTTGAATTTTAAGATGAGAATAGATGCTAATTATTAAGACAAACATTTTTATGATAGAACTATTTTTTAGTTGTACTAACAGCGACACCACTAAACACTAACTTAAACTGTAGATAAGCACCAAAACTGTTTTTTTTTTATATAATTTATTTTAAACTTCTACGAGTAGATATTATATGATAGCTTAAATCCCTTCTATTAAGAGCAATATTAAAACTTCTAGGAGCTCATTACTTTAAAAATGGGTTGTTAAAATGTGGTCGAATAAATTATTACGGACAGTGGGAGGTAAAGGCAGAGATAATTCCTTTAATATAGATTTGACCTAAAATATTTCCTCGGCTTTAAAGTTTCCGATTGAAATTTCCGGTCAGTTCTATTCTCATAAATATATTGTTTCATAATGGTCAAGGGACGGAATCCTGGAAAAGCGAGTTTCCCTGGAGGATTCTAAGTAGAAGGGGAAATGCTTTCCTTATCCTAGATATATATCCGAGGGTTTAAATCAGTTCTGATCCTGAATTTTACCCTTTAATGAATAGTTGAGGAAACTGTAAAACAGATTATAGCAATTGTGTTTGGTATGACGAAGAAACCTGGATAATAATTCACTTTTAAAAGACTTTTGAGAGAGTTTAGTATACCAAGGGATTTTAATACTGTGGGGAAATTTTCCCCAAGAACAGTTTTTAGTTAGAGATTTTCCAGTTGAAGGAAAATTTATAGCAGTATTATAGTTTCTAGACATACACTAGTTTTAGGAAAATCCACCTCTATTACATATAACTCTAAAAATATTTACTTTACACTAAATTTCATCAACCTATCGTCCTATAAGCCTTTTTCCAGTGATGGGAAAACTCCTTCTTAGCATTATTCTTCCCATCCTTAATCTGTCCCACCCTGGTCCCTGACCATCAGTTTTATTTTCGAACCCATCATTCCACCATTCAACCTCAGAGTAAGGAAGGGGTAGAGGGAACAATACTATGGAATCGGAGTTTCAAAAAGCAGTAGTTTGCTGAAACAGTATCGATATCTCGATAAGAACTCGAAATTTATCTGATGTCAGCTGATAAGGATAAGAGTAAGGTGATATTTTCTTACGAAATTTAATACGAGGGTCAAGTAAAAAATAAGGTTCCCAATTTTTTTTTCAGGTGAAAGGCATTTTTCATTGCAATAAATAAGTATACCATCTGATAGCTTGTACTTTAAGCTATTTTTCTACATATTCACCAGACTTTTCTACGCATTTTTCCTGACGAGTTATCCACTTCTGAAAACCTGCTTCGAAGAACTAAACAACCAATAAACTTGGTGACCACTTCCTTCACCTCTTCATCTGTACTGCAATTGCTTGATGTACTCAATTGGTTGATCATGCCCCCTACAGCCCTGATCTTCCACTTTTTTCCGAAATTGAAGCAACACTTGGGTGGACAACGCTTTAGTACAGATGAAGAGGTGAAGGAAGCGGTCACCATTTCATTGGTGGCCTTCGGCGGAGTTCTTCGAAGCAGGTTTTCAGAAGTGGATAACTCGTCAGGAAAAATGCGTAGAAAAGTCTGGTGACTATGTAGAAAAATAGTTTAAAGTACAAGCTTTCAGATGGTATACTTATTTATTGCAATAAAAAATCCCTTACACCTGAAAAAAATGTGGGAACCTTATTTCTTACTTGACCTACGTTTTTTAATACAGTTTTCTTTATAAATTCATATGCACTTTAATGTTTGTTGTTAACCGTATTAATTATCTAAAGGCAGTTACGTTGTTAGTAACCTGCAATAGTTCCTAGATACCCAAAAACAATCTTATATAAAACAAAATCGTCTTCTAAAGCAATCACATCAGATTTTACTTTTACATATTTGATATTTTGACGTATTTAACACTTCGATAATAAAACAACCAAATAAAGCACAAGATGAGATTTAAAGGTTTTGTTGACAAGCGTCCGTGAGCACGGTAGGACAAGGAATAGACCAATAAGACAAGGACCAGTGACCATGTGATCGTGCTGTTGTCACTTTAGTTCGGATTGAGCTCGCTTGGGAGGTTTAGTATATGGGTGTCGCATAATGAACCACTTTTCAAATCGCATTGCTCCCTCTACCCCTTCCTTACTCTTGAGCATTCAACAATGTTGACGAATTGTTTTATTGTTTTGGTGTCATCATTTCCACCCTCAAAAATAATACGTATTGCTTAGCTGTCCTCCTAGACTGCGCTGCTTTGGAAACTCATCCTTAAATTCTTTCTCATTGTGGCGGACCTGCAATGGCCTTGCTCCCTTAACCTGGGTTATGTTTTGTTTACATTTTATTTCATATTTATTTGTTCTGTTTTATTATTGATTCAGTCGATCGTGTCAACTCAAACAAAATATAATTCATTTATCGACAGCTTGATTTGTTTCTATTTTATATTTATTTATATATATTGGGTGTACCCTATAAAGGACGCCCATATAACTGGTGACCCCGATAAGAACAAGAAACCTTCAAGAAATCCGTAAGTCGAAATTCAGTTTTATTCTTTTTAAACTCGGTCATTTCAAAATTTCATTTTATTTAAAGAAATACATTTCACCATCAGAACAGCATTCAAAATTCAATGGAGGAAGAAATCAAGAGCGGCCCGACAGGAGTGGACGAAAAGAACGAGTCGCAAGCTAGAGTGGGAACACCGTCGGTAGCGAGAGTGGCAGTCAAACTACCGGCGTTCTGGAAAGGAAATCCTGCACTCTGGTTTGCACAGGCAGAGGCCAACTTTAGGGCAGCCGCTATTTCGCTCGAAAATACCAAATTTGACATCATTGTGGCAGCTTTAGATCAAGACGTAGTGACGCACGTAAGTGATCTACTCCTTTCACCCCCTACCAATAATGCTTATTTAAAACTAAAAGAGCGTTTAATAGCTTCTTTTGCTGATAATCAGGCCACTCGTCTTAAAAAGTTAATTTCTGGAGTTGAACTAGGAGACTATAAACCCTCACATTTGTTGCGAAAAATGAAAGAGCTTGCCCAGAACCAATTCCCAGACGACGCACTTAAAATGTTATGGCTACACAAACTCCCTTACAGCGTTCAACAAATCCTAGCTGCTAGCGACTCGTTGACACTAGATCAATTATGTACTATTGCCGATAAAATAATAGATATCAGGCCCGAAGTTTGTTCGATGCAGAGTTCTGGGAAATCTCCCAGTCCACCTAGTGCTGATCCTGCGCTGGTTTCCATGTTTCAAGACATAACCAAGCAATTAGATTCGCTAGCTGTTAGAGTTTCAGAAATCGAAGGGCCCCGACAACATCCACCTCGTGATCGTTCTAGAGCTGACAGATCAAGATCACCACCACATACCCGTCAGGTACACAACCCCGAGATATGTTGGTATCACAGTACATTTGGTACGAAGGCATTTAAGTGCAAGGCACCCTGCAAACATCGAGAGGGAAACGGGCAAGGGAGTGCGTAAATGCGGCTTACGACACCGCCCAACTTTCCAGCCGCCTTTTTATTGTGGATAAGCTCTCGGGTCACAAATTTCTTATTGATACAGGCTCCGATATTTCGGTTATACCACCCACGGCAAAAGAACGAGGTTATCCGGTTTCTCGGTATTTATCAGCCGCCAACGGTACGAAAATAGCTACTTATGGTGAGAAAACAATCATTCTGAGTCTCAATTTACCTCGGAAAATTAAGTGGAATTTTACGATAGCAGACGTTTCTCACCCGATTATTGGCGTTGACTTGTTAGTTCACCATGGATTTTTATTAGATCTACGCAACAAGCGAATAGTAGATCAGCGCCAACGTTCTGCCACAGGTGAAGTTACATCACTCCCTTCGCTCGAATTATCATCAGTGGATCAAAACAGTTCCTGCGGTAAGTTGCTGAAAGAGTTTCCATCCATCACAAGTTCAACTAATTCTTACCGTCAGCCAATTCAACACGACACCGTTCATTATATCGAAACCGAAGGCCCTCCAATCTCGAGCAGGGTAAGGAGATTAGCTCCAGAGAAATTTAAGGCAGCAAAAGCGGAATTCGATAAAATGTTAGAAGAAGGGCTAATACGGCCTTCTCGAAGTCCTTGGTCTAGCCCCCTTCACCTGGTCCCAAAAAAAGACGGGTCATGGCGACCGTGTGGAGACTATCGTCAGCTAAATGCCGTCACACTACCTGACAAATATCCTGTCCCACACATTCAGGATTGCAATAACTTTCTTTATGGCAAGAAAATATTCTCGAGCCTAGACTTAGAAAAAGCGTACCATCAGATCCCAGTCGCAACTAAGGACATTCCGAAAACAGCAATCGCTACACCGTTTGGTCTGTATGAGTACTTATTTATGCCGTTCGGTCTCCGAAACTCAGCGGCTACTTTTCAACGTTTTATTCATGAGGTAGTTCGTGGTCTCAACTTCGTTTTTGTCTACTTAGACGACCTCATTATTGCTTCCGACTCGCTAGAGCAGCACTTACAGCACTTACGGCAACTATTCGAAAGATTAAAACACTATGGTATACGTATCAATGCTGCCAAATGTACCTTAGGAGTTCCCAGCTTAGAGTTCTTAGGCCATTTAATCTCTGAGAAAGGTATTGCTCCACTTCCATCTAAAGTTTTGCCAATTATCGACTTTCCTAGACCCGCCAACGTGGCCGAACTAAGACGGTTCCTAGGTATGGTAAATTTTTATCATAGATTTTTACCAAAAATAGCAGAATTACAGCTTCCATTAAATAAAGAGTTGTCGGGACGGCCTAAGCGTGATAAGAAACCTTTAATATGGACCAAGGAAATGACGCACGCTTTCACATCTTTAAAAGAAGCTCTCGCATCAGCAACTCTGTTGTCGCACCCTTCTCCGAATGCTCCACTTTCCATTACTGCAGATGCATCCAACGTAGCTATCGGAGGGGCGATCCATCAACTTATAAACGGCGTTCAGCAACCCCTCGGGTTCTTTTCAAAGAAACTCTCTCCTGCTCAAGTAAAATACAGTGCGTATGATAGAGAGTTGCTGGCAGTGTTTTCAACTATCAAACATTTCCGGTTTTTTCTGGAGGGTAGAGAGTTCCGTATTTACACGGACCATAAGCCCTTAACCTTCGCGTTCAAGCAAAATCCAGAGAAAGCATCGCCACGGCAATCTCGCCAATTGGATTTTATTTCACAATTCAGTACCGATATACATTATCTACCCGGTATAAGTAATCACGTGGCGGACGCACTATCACGAATCCAAGAAATCGTTATTCCATCCTCGATAGACTTTGATGCAATGGCGAAGGCTCAGGAAACAGACCAGGACGTTCAGGAGTTTGTGCAAGCTGACCCTGTCAAGTTCCATAGATGCATCCCTGCGGGATGTTCTCAACCACTCTTCTGCGAAACTTCAACTTCAATTTTTCGGCCTTTCGTGCCAAAGTCATTCAGACGTCAGGTTTTTAATACAGTACATGATCAGGGACATGAAGGCATAAAAGCCACTGTTCAATCCTTACGCCATCGTTACTTCTGGCCAAACATGCGTCGAGATGCTACCTCTTGGGCTCGCGCTTGTGTCGTCTGTCAACGATCTAAAGTTTCACGCCACACTGTCAGTCCTCTTTCAACGTTCAGCATTCCAAAGGAGAGGTTCGCCCATATCAATATTGACCTGATTGGCCCTCTTCCACCTTCAGAAGGTTTCACTTACTGCCTCACCTGCATCGACAGGTACACACGCTGGCCAGAAGCTTGGCCCATCAAAGATATATCCGCCGAAACCGTCGCAAGGACGCTTGTAGACGGCTGGGTTTCACGTTTTGGTGTTCCTGCACGGCTAACTCACGATCAAGGCAGGCAATTCGAATCCCAGCTGTTCCGTGAACTAGCAAATCTCCTTGGCATTCAGCAAATCCGTACAACCGCCTATCATCCGCAGGCTAATGGCTTAGTGGAACGTTGGCATCGATCTTTAAAAACAGCTATCAAATGTGCCGGATCTGACAAGTGGATCGAAAAGCTTCCGCTTATACTACTGAATCTACGGTGCGCCGTTAGAGAGACTATTGGAACATCCGCAGCTGAGCTAGTTTATGGGCAGACGTTACGATTACCAGCGGACTGCTTCATTGACACACCTAAACCACAATCGTTGGACCCTGTTTCATTCGTGCAACGGCTTAAGGTTTTAATCCGAGACCTTAGGCCAAAGCCTACATCGGATAACAGCAAACACTCCTACTACGTTCCTAAAGCGCTGGGCTCAGCAAGTCATGTGTTCGTTAGAGTCGATGCAGTTAAGCGACCCCTACAACCTCCGTACCAAGGTCCTTACCGCGTGCTGAAGAGGTTTGACAAGGCGTATAAAGTCGACATCAACGGAAAGGCAATAACTATATCGATTGACCGTCTTAAGCCGGCACACCTAGACCTTGGCGACGACGAGAAGTTACAACCACCTAAAAATGCACCGAGACTAGACCTCACGGTGGACACAGAGACAGCTCCAAGATCCTCATCGCAGCCCCAGGCACCAGGGTTGTCCATTCCAGCTCCACCACCATGCTCTCCTCTTCGCTCTGCCATGCGCAAAGATACCTACACTCGTTCTGGGCGTAGGGTTCGTTTTCCGGACTATTATACTGGCTAGACGCTTTTCTTTAGGAGGGGAGTACTGTGGCGGACCTGCAATGGCCTTGCTCCCTTAACCTGGGTTATGTTTTGTTTACATTTTATTTCATATTTATTTGTTCTGTTTTATTATTGATTCAGTCGATCGTGTCAACTCAAACAAAATATAATTCATTTATCGACAGCTTAATTTGTTTCTATTTTATATTTATTTATATATATTGGGTGTACCCTATAAAGGACGCCCATATCATCAATAGATATTATCTTGCAAGTTTAGGGTCCTCCTTTAAATTTGAAGTTCACGTTTATGTGAGTGTAAAGCCCCCCATCCATGATCCAACATGTTGCCCCAACCTCTACCCGACCTCCAACCCAACGGCCAACCCAACATGTTGGGTGTTCACCATCCACGACCCAACATGTAGAAAGTTGGGTTGGAGTTGGAGGGTGCTGTCGAGCCCAACGCCCAACCCAACAAATCAGTCCAACATGAGGCACACATCCACGATCGAACATGTTGGGCGAGCCGCTCGAACCCAACATGTTGGGCCAACATGTTGGAACGTCGATGGGGGACTTTACGCGTGAACGCTTCGACGGATCCAACAAATCTTAGGACTGTCCAACAAACTCGTCCTGGGGGGTAAAATGAAGAAAAAAGAAGAATGCATTGGGAAAATGGTAGAATTTTATCAAAGTCGGTCAACGTTTACTCAAGTTATCCTCATACGTTTCAGAATTAGCGGACACAAAGACCGATAGACAGACAGACAGACACGAGACCAAAAATGTTCTTTGATGTCTGAAACGGATATCTGTCATGGAATTTTTAAAATCGGAGACATTAAAAAAAGTAATACAATTTTTTATTAAAAATGAATAAAAAACAGAGTTAAACTATTAATAATTTGACATAATTTAACATTTCAAACTTGATTATAACTTTCATGAAATTGAATACATTTTAATTTGTATGAGAAATAACTTCCTTGAGCTAATTTCAATTGTGTTAATTAGGTTTTCTTCTCTTAAAAACATTTTGTTCTTTGATGTTTTTTTTTTTTTTTGTAAAATAAATGAAATGGTCTGTCGTGTTTGGAATCACTGCATATAAATTGCTTTGTACTTTATTAACTTAGAAGTTTTTATAAAAACATATAATTTTATACTTTTAATAAAATCAAAAAGTCTTTGTTAATTAATTTCTTCGTTTCATTTTGACAGTGATTTAATTTTAAATAATTCATTATTTTACACGCTATAATGTTGCTTCACTTGACCTTAACTGAAAAATCTTTTATATTATATTTATTTGACCCTCTTCAAAATCAGCTAAGGCTGAAATTTGGCAGAGATACATTTTTTACAACCATAATGAACGTGGTGATAGGACGCGAGGAAGCTATGTGCCACATCAATTGGCAGTCTATTTGAGACCTTAGAGATAATATTTCAGGAAAAAACCTCTTCTTGTCATTCAACAATATTATCTTAGAAATTATTTCAATAAAATACAACAACAAATACAATTAATGTACGTACAACAACTATTAATGTACGTACAACTAATTAATGTACGTACAACAACCATAATGTACGTGGTGATAGGATGAGAGGAAGCTATGTGCCACATCGAATGGCAGTATATTTTTTATTAATAGTATGCTTACATCCTAATAAGGAGCCCTTTTCCAGGTAACCTAAGAACACCAGGTAGGGCTAAAATTTAAGGGACCTTAGGGATAATATTTCAGGAAAAACCACTTCTCGGTCATTCATCAATTTATTTTAGAAATAATCTCTCCAAAAACAATTATTTTTTTAACGTTATAAAGATGTAATAACTATCTTTATAACTACGTTATATACACTGCTGCGCAAAATTAACGCACCATCTTTATATTTCTCAGTTTCGACTACCTCTAATTTATACTGATGATTTATAAGTCATTAATCATCATGATCATTCATCATCACATATTTAATCATCATCGTTAATCGTATTTAATCATCATCATTAAATATATTTAATCACAATAATTAATTATATTAAATCATCATCATTAATGATTCAATGTTATTTGCCATTGATTAATTGAGAGCTCTCACGTATTTATTACATTATCACAGTTGTTTGTATGTGACAACATGAATACAACTCCACATTTAACTATGGAGGAAGCGATTAACCCCGAAGTGATGGGTTAAGAAAGGCTTTTCTCAAAGGGTGGTTGTCGACTAGGAGTGCATCTCACTACAATCAGCCGAGCTTTTCGGCGGTTCCAGGAGTATGGATATGATCGACAGAGGTGAAATAGGTCCACCTGAGATGAAAACTATAGAAAAAAGATCCTAATTCAACGGATTTTGTGTAAGCATATAAATATAAAAGTGGTGCGTTANTAATAACTATCTTTATAACTACGTTATATAGTTACAATAACTATCTTTATAACTACGTTATATAGTTATAATAACTATCTTTATAACTACGTTATATAGTTATAATAACTATCTTTATAACTACGTTATATAGTTATAATAACTATGTAATAACTATTTTTGGGGGATTTAGTTTTAAATACGTATATGAACGCCATCTAGAATAAAAAAAAAATTGACAGATTGGAAAACTATTTCAAATTAGTTATTTATCTTGAAACTAGTTTAATCTATATTAAGGATGAAATCGCCGCTAATAGCTATACATTATTGTTAATAGATAGCACACAAGTTAAATTAAATAAAATGTAATATAATAATAAAATAAAATCATATAAACCTAAAAATATTATAAAACTTCTTAAGCATCTACCTTTAAATGTATCTTTAAATATATTTATTTTACAATTATATTCCATTTCAACTGCTTTCAATGCGTGCCATCTGTTGACACCCTCCCCCCACCACTCCACTTACACCTCCCTACCTCTTCGTCATTCTAATCTTCTTAATTCATGGAAATTAATTTCACAAACTGTATTAAATACAAAATAAAACTTTTTAATTAACAGTTGTTATTAATGTAACAATTGTGTTTCTGTCTCACCAAGAAGTAGATTTTACGAATTTACCAACTTTGAGAACGATGATCACAGTAATTTTTATATCTACAACATGTATAGATCAGTATTAGTAGGGAATTTTGTACTTTTTAATTTATTGGTAAATAATATTTTTTATAAACATGAGTTTTTGGAACGAAGTTCCTTATGGCACGTTCAGGATCCTAGGAGTGAATCCGAAAAAACGACCAAAATCACCGTCACAAAATAACCGTCACAAAATCACCGTCACGCAAAATCCGTCACTAAATCTACCGATGACAATAACTTGAGTAAAAGCTCATCGAGTTAGTTGAAATTTGGTACACATGTTCATTTTACCAATGTCCAGGCTAAGTTCGTTGGACAACGTTATCCGCCCAAGCGTTCACGCGCAACGCTCGCGTAAACGTAAGCTTCAAAAATGTTAAGACGAGGAAAAGTGTTATTAAGGAAGCCTGTTACTTTACATGTTTTGTTTATTTTTGTTATATATGTCAAATGTCACTTTCAGGAGTAGAGATTTAACCTCCGAACGGTAAACATCGGCTCCGTGTTTTTTCTATTTTTTACATAGATTAAGTGTGAATTAAGCATTTAAATTTATAGTAGCGTATTCACAACAGCTTAAACTATCAAACAGTGAAGTTTCAAAGAAAAATAACAGTGTATTGTTAAGTTATGAAGGAATTAAATTTAAAGAATTTTAGTGATTTCTTCACGTTTTAGTTTAGAAAAAAGAACCAAGACTCGGAAGAGACGAGAGAGATAAGGCCAGCGCAGTAGTAGGGAGAAGTGCAATTACCAGGAGGGGAACTGTTTACCAACACAGCTCGCTATCACTTGGTAATACTACAGTTATATCTTTATCATATCGGCATTATTCAAAACATTTACATCTAGCCCTATTTAAATCACATAGTTAAATAAAATCCTCTGTTTAAAAAAGCAATATGTCTAAAGATATAAAAAAATATTTCTCAGCCTCATCTGGCAGTGTCACGGAAGGCAACCTAAAAAGACAAAGAAGCCCGACGGAAACAATTAAAGATCCTAAACGCGCTCAGATAGCTCAAAACAGTGGTAGTAGAGTCGAATCAGAACTTCTAGAAATGGATAAATATTCGTTCGAGCAAATGCTGAAATCTTTTAGCGATATGCTTGACTCAAAAAATTATGTCACCAAAGAGGATTTAAGACAGGATATGGGGCAGTTAACCGGGAGATTAGAGAAGCTAGTGGAGGAAAATCAGCTATTGAAAAATGAAATAAAGGATTTGCGGACGAAGGATAAAGAGAAAGACAAAAGATTAGATCTATTGGAAAATGAAATAAAGAAAAATAATTTAATATTTAAAGGATTTGAAGTAGAAGTTAACAAAAAATATATCGAATTAATTACGGAATTCTATACAGACGTAATGGGAATCGAACGTGGACAATTTTCTATTACCGACGCACGACGAATTGGAAACCCCAATTCTTCACGCAGACCTATTCTAGCCACATTCGCCAATCGCAAACACATATACGATATTCTAAGAAACACTAAAAAACTGAGAGATACTTAATTTGGTATAAACCAGGACTACTGTACACGAACCAGGAACATACGTGGAAAACTAATGTGGATAAGAAGAGAAATCCTGACCCGTGATAAATCAAAGATAGTAAAAATAAGAAACGATAAATTAATACTCGACCAGTACAGATTTTCATGGGACGAGGACGATGGACTTATTTATAATAATAAGAGCGGCCTACAGCTTTTGAACGAGTTAGTGAAGTCAGACATGTCGGACACCATATCGAAAATACTAGGCAGAGAGGAAGGAAGCAGTCAGCCACAAGCAGAACAAAGCGCCTCACAACAACCTGCGCTTCCCATATCAGCAGATTGACATGAAACCGGCCGGCAGGGGAGTAGAAAAAACAGTTGTAATATAACCACACAAGAGTCATCAGAAATAAATATTTTGTCGTATAATGTTTGCGGATTGAAAACCAAACTTGGTCTACCTTTCTTTATGGATTATATAAATAGTTTTGATATTATATTTTTAATAGAAACCCATATCGAAGAGGAGAATACAGATTTATTTAAAAAAATATATCAATAGGTTTAATTATAAATGCGTTCCAGCTACGAGAATATCTAAGCACGGAAGAGCAAGTGGAGGAGTATGTGAAACATGCTGGAAACTACAGAGCCATGTTAGTCAGAGAATGGATAAGTAAAAGAACAAACAACATAGCGGAAAGTAATAATTTTTAGTTGTTGTTATTCAGGTTAAAAGTAAAGCATATTTATATGATTAATAAAATCGACAGTTATGTATTTTCCTTTTATTTTTCTTATTATCTTCTTTTTAATATTTCATAATTCTAAACTAAATTACAATATTATATTAATTAATATTAAACTACATATGTTTAATTTAAACTGTTAGTTGCCTTAAATTATTGAACAGCGTTGTTTTGCATGTTAGTTTAAATATAGTGTTTTAAATTTGTTTTCTAAATTATTTATAAATATTTACATTTTATTAACTATATTCTATTTTTGTTATAATTGTTATTTATTAATGTTAGAGTATGGTTAGTAATTTAATTATTTATTTCGTGTGGTTACTGAGAATTAGCTTTTATTTTATACTATTAGCTATTTGAATTTAGAAAAAATTGTAAAAAATAGAAGGTGCCACTACTCCTGGCTGAGGGTCTCTTGACCATAGCCATATAGATGTTATTGTAAAAAAGAAAAGATTTATGTAAAATTGTCAACTGTGCATACCAATAAATAAAAATAAAATAAAATAAAATAAAAAATGTCACTTTCAATCTAACATTCTTTAACAATAATACTCTTTAACTAACATATCATGATTAACTTTTTTCTTATATTCAATACATATTTATTGTAAGATGCTTGCTTTATTGGTAAAAATAAAACTTTTCTTTTAATTTTTCCTTAACTCCGCTAGATACGAACAGTTAGTTACTTTTAATTTTGTCTCTTTTCTAACTCCGCCATGTATAAGTAGTTAACAATGTATAAATACTTAGTAGAGTGATTTTATCATTTATATTTAATGAAAAATGTAAGGAACTTCGTTCCTAGCAGGTGTACCGCGACATCACAAGTATTTTTTTTTTTTTTTTAGATATATATAAAATACAAAAAATAGGCATTAAAACCAACATGACAAGTAGATCTCCTCAGCAAAAAGAAATCCTATTGAACTTAGTACACATTATTCATTAGAAAAATAGGTACAAATAAGTGCCTGCCAGGTCGCCTGACATTTCTTTGTATGGGGTACTTTAAATCACTGATATATGTCACCCAGCCAGCATCTTTGCAAGAACTGGAACAGCGGATAACTGATTAATGCAATCACATTACTCTGGAAACATTTTTTTAATGTGAGAGAAGAGTTCGAAAACAGGCTCTACTTTGCTAAAGCACAATTTGAACACCTCATCTGAAGGTTGCTATTATTGTTTTCTAGGTTTATTTGCAAACAACGATTTCGTTGACGTTTGTTGACAAACACCTCAAAAAAAATTGAAATAATTAAGTTGGGTGGTCTGGAGGCAAAGTTGGTGGTTGCCCCTAGTGTGCTATTGCATGAAAACCAACTTCCCTTTACATGGTACAGATCCCCTAAGTTTCATTAATTTAACTCAAACTTTTCCAAATTTTAAGAGGGGGGGGGGGAAGGGGTGCTTTTGGAATAACCATTTAAGCTTAGTGCAAATGTAATTATTAATTAGTTTTCAGGTAAATTTTAATTTTGGTTAAAAGAATTGGGACATGGAGAGCTGGTGGATAATATAGGTGCTTAGGCATAATGGAATAATGTGGGATTTACTTCCTGGATCGATTATCGGTTTCCATCGGACCGAAGTTGATTTCAAGACAATGGCATCTCTTAATAGGAATTTAATTTAAACAGTATTTGATTTACAATTAGCTTAACACCCTGGCTTGAATCAACATAACAAACAAACTTCAATTTTCTCTAATACATTCTCATGTTTGTCTCAGTTTTAGTTGTACAAAGATGTAATTAATATTAGATATTATTCCATAAATAATAATAATATAGTGAATAATGCTATATTACCATGTAAAAACGGAATATATATTATAGGAATTCAATAATTTTGATTAGTTATATCAACAATTATATCAAAAGAGTTTAATAATTAATCAAAACTATATTTATCTTTTTAAGCGAATGTTAAAAGATAAAACACTTACAGAAAATTAGTCAAATAATTTATTTTTTAGGGTCTATAGGTAAACCAGAGGACCTTCATTACTCCCTGGCGTTTATTGTTCTGTGTTTTACTAACCTGTATTCCTAAAACACCCATCAGAAAAAATATAACTTTCCAGTTATGATATGTGTCATAAACTAAACTCAGGAAAAAATATAGGAAAGCCCCAAAAGATATCTCAAAAACACTAGAGGTTAATGTTCAAGGGGTTGACCTGTTTTTTGGGAAATGAGTCATGTGGGCTGTTATATGAAAGAGGAAAACGTCCTTTTTTCAAATATATATTTGGGGTCGTTTTAAAAAAGAGTATCGATGATTTTTTGAAGAATCTACGTGTTTGAATTTGCTTAATGCTTCCTACAATCCGTAGGTCCAAGTCAATATAACTGTGTTCAAACTATGCAGTTGACGAGGAGTTTATTACTCAGTGTAATTTTGGATCTACGGTCTAGAAGACGAATCAAAAAACTTCTAGCGTCTTGAGATATTAGTACGTTTAGCCTTAGGCCCTCAGCACACGGAGCAACTCAAAACAAACTCAACTGGAATCTCCAGTCATTTTTGAGTTGACAGAAAGCAAACCCATTTTGTAATGAGATGCTTCGTGTGCGTTGTCCCATTCAATTACACACGTTTAAAACTCATAGTCAACTGGTTGGTGATTTGAGTTTCCAGTTGAGTTGGTTTTGAGTTGCTCCGTGTGCGGAGGGCCTTAGTGTGATGATGCCAGGTGAGTCGTCTATCAAGGTGATACATAAACAGATTAAGGAACGAGTACTTGGTTAAGAATGACTGGAAGAAAGCTGCTATGTCGAAGAGTATAAGTGCCATGAGCACGTTTCTTTACGTTATTCTGGATCTTCCATATTTTTAACTAAAGTTCCAGAAGGAGAAGATGATTTTTGGTGTTTTTGGATGAAGTTGAGGAATTTCGTAGACAGATAGGATAAGCCCACAAACAGATTGAAGGACTTGAGGAATGAGGAATGACTAGAGGAAAGGTGCCTTGTCGAATGTCGAAGAGTATATGTGACGTGCACTTTTCAGTTCGTTAACTAAGGTCTTAACTATATTCTTAACCAAGTTCTCAGAAGGAGAAGTTAGCTTTGGGTGTATTGGATGTAGTTTGAGGATTTTCTTGTACAGATAGAATAGCCTTGACAGCTGCAAAGGTGACCGAGGAAGGATGTTGAGGGATGTCTTAAGTGAAAAAGGAATACAGAAGAGGTCCTAGGATATAGCCTTGAGGTACTCCAGCACTTACAGGGTAGATAGATGAAAATAAGGGTCCCGAAGGAGAAGGTAACTTTGAGTGTTGTTGGATGCAATTTGATAGTTAATTGGTGGAAAATCAATTTGAAGATTAAATTTGTTAATATAGAAATGATGGCGAATATGAAAATATTGTTAGACGTTCTCCTTCATGGAAAATAATATTGCTATTTGAGAAAAATCTTTTAATTTTAACAATTAAAAATGGAGAAGCGTGAAAAACAAATTTCCTAAATAGGTATTGAAATAATTTTAACTGAATTTTATTATTTCTATTTTGCTTTCTTACCAAATTTTCCTATATGTCTGCATCTATGATATGAATATTTTTTTTATGTTTATTCATCAAAAGATGAAAAGATGAAAATTCCCTAAGAAAAAAAATAGAATAGAAAATAAATAAAGGAAAATCCAATAGAAATTTAAAATAAAGATAAAGAAAGTCGAATTGTTGGGAAGTTTCTTTCGTTTAATCAATGAGTCAATACTAGTAGTAGTAGTAGTCTAGTACTTGCTACTAGAACGGGTAGGACGAACCACTTGTTCGAACCTTGCAATTAGGCCTTCACTCGGGCCCTTTTTACACCCCGCGGTGGAGAGTTGCAGCCACTTCACACATCATACATAAGTACATTGTACCGCCGAAGCGAGTATGATGTGATCAATAGTGAGCCATATAAATCAGAGTGTCACGCCGAGGAATCGAACCCCATCTCGTTCCACTCATGATTCAGTGATAGCCGAGCAGAGGTGCTTTTACCACCACGGCTACGCTACCTCCCTTGAGTCAATACTAAGTTCTTCAACAAATTTTACAAGTTATTGTGTTGTTTTCTTTTTTATAAGAAAGTATATTTACTTTTATTTGATTGGGAAGATTTGTTTGTGTTGAGCTTGCCCCTATTGTTTCAACTTGTGTTTGAGTTGAGAACATTTCAAAGTCCTAAGCTTCTCTTATCTCCACTTTTCAACGAGAAACGATTACTTTTGGAATTTTACAAATTTTAATGTTCAATTTATTAATATAAGAGGTAATTATACAGGTTGGGTCAAAATTTAGATTACACTATTCATGTTAAGTTTTAGGGAGAAAGGTTTAAGCATTGATTATAATGAAATCAATTAAACATTAATCAATTAATTTATGAAAACAACTGAATTAACTGAAAAAATGTCCATGAATGTTCCCAAGCTTTTTATTTTTTTCTTAAAAAAAAAAAAAAAAAA
>KZ653456.1:0-17828 GCA_001010745.2 Gerris buenoi
TATCCTTAAAAGGCACCAAAAGATTTACTCATACACAAAATCTAGCTTGTGTCTAAATAACACAGACACTTTCTCGCGCTATCACCTGGACTATTGGTGCAGAAGAAAAGTGTTGTAATTTTGTACGAGGTGGAAAAGAATTCAGCCTAGTTCAATCCATTTATTTGAGGGAGCAGTAGGACGCTCAACACCTCTGAATATGCTTCAGGACGCTCAACACCTTGAGTATATTATCCTATATGCTTCAGGACCAGGACGCTCAACACCTCTGAATATGCTTCAGTACGGTCAGCACCTCTGAGTATATGCTTCAGGACTAGGACGCTCAACACCTCTGATTATGCTTCAGTACGCTCAACACCTCTGAGTATATGCTTCAGTACGCTCAACACCTCTGAATATGCTTCAGGACACTTAACACCTAAGAGTATATGCTTCTGGATGCTCAATGCCTCTGAATATGCTTGAACGCCCAATACCTCTAAATATGCTATTAGTAGTTGAACTAGATATCCCTCAAGATGTGGTCTTTACCTACCAAAAAAATAAGAAGGATATTATACATTTGTTCAGTGATGTTTATATCCCAATAATATCTAAAGTATTAAGTTTTAGACAAAGGTAAATACTAGCTAGATACGTAATTATAAAAGTTTTTCTACGTTAATTAAAAACAATTAAGGAGAATGATAACGTCTTTATCATTTAGTTAATCGTTTAAATAGTAGTTTTTTTTTTGTATCCCTTTTTGTAAAGGCTACAGAAGATAATACTGATAATGCTCTTTGTTTTCAAATTAATATCATTATCATTTATACCATGAATATTATTATTGTGAAATCCAAGCTAAAAGCAGCTATAAAACCAAGATTACTACTTGGGAAAACCCCCATCTTCACTCGAAAATTTATGCAACTCGAAATGGAAAACTATTAAATGATAATTTATGGGAAACGGTAGAAAATTTTCTCTCTGCAAAAGTAAAAGGGGGAAATTAGAGGGATGTGCAAATTAACCCGGATTATTTAATGGAAACCCGGATGATTTATTTTCATTGGATAAAACACCTTTGTTTACATTTTCCCTTTAACGATAATTTAGTAATTTGAAGGTAGGATAAAGTAATGGGTTCTGAACACGGTCTGGAAATACTAAATTTCTTCAGTCTATTCCTTTTCTTTATCGTGAAATGTGTACTGAAGGTTTCTTTGGCTTTTCATCTTCCCTCCAACATGTGTGTCATGTCCTACCATATTGTCTAATTATTTCTCGCATTCTAAGGTTCAAGACTCATTTATTTACTAACCCCAATTACATTAATTGCATAATTGTGTTAAAATTGTCACCCAATTATACCTTATAAGACATTTATTTAACTCATTTTATTTCACATTATAGTTTAAATGTATTGATTGCTGTGTAAATTTATTAATTTTCTATAGGTGAAATAAACACAATGGTGCCTTCACCATGTTTAAATGATGTAATACAATGTAAAAATTTAAATTTTGGAGGAAATAAATAAATATAATTATTAATCATTAGTGTGGCAGATAGCTTACTCGCGTCCTAACATGTAATTTAAAGATCTTGGTGCGTAGGCTTCCGCGGGTAGATTCGTCATAAACAGCTTGGGTTTCCGGTGAAATCCGCGTCACGAAGGGGTTGAAGTCCGACATTTCGCTTCCACTACTGGAAGCATCTTCAGGGGTGTGGTGCATCGTGGTGTTGACTCGAAGCAGTTACAAGATGTACTGGCGACTGGAGAGAAACTGGTATAATACGCCGTTCTTCTCTCCAGTCGCCAGTTACATCTTGTGATTGCTTCGAGTCAACACCACGATGCACCACACCCCTGAAGATGCTTCCAGTAGTGGAAGCGAATCGTCGGACTTCAACCCCTTCGTGACGTGGATTTCACCGGACACCCAAGCTGTTTATAATTTAAAGATGTTATGCTTTTACAACCAATAGTGTATAATTTTTAATAACACACACGTACATACTTATACAATTGTATACACGTACATCTATTCNAGCAACATCTGTACGTACTCATATAGATACGTACAGACTAATTAATTAAATAAATTTACCTATGATTGTTTGTATTAGAGGATAATATTGGAGTCTTATAGTGAGCTAGCATCATAATTCCCCCCTGTCCTCACATATATTGGAAGGGAAAGCTGGGGTTTATTCCACCGATATAATTAGTGCTAACGCTTTAACCCTTACCACCGTAGTGTGGAGGATTAATTCGAGTTTCAGGGAAAATTCTAAAACGTTATTTCCATTTTAGCCGGTGTTTTCTACCAACCGCTTCTCTTTAATTATTTGTAATCTGTAGTTAGCACATTATCCGCGTATAATATGTTTATTTTATTCTTTGATTAACTTTATAAATTAGTAAATAAAAGTGCTCTACACTATAATCCAAGATTTTATTTAGTTAAATATTTTTACATTTAAAATTAGCTATTTAATTTTATTGCTTCCGATCTTGCCGAAGGTAAAGGAAGCTATGTGATCACTCTGAAGTCTCCGATTTCAAAAATTCCATGACAGAAATCCGTTTCCGACATCAGGGAACTTTTTTGGTTCCATGTTAGACTGTCGGTCTATCGCTCAATTTTCCCGAACCAATATAATGTGAAAACTACTAGTGTAATGTTAATAAAATTTAAATTGTAGGTCATACATTTTGTAGGTCCCAATTAAATTTTAACCTTTCTCATGCACACAAAAATACTATTTTTTGTATTTATTAATTAATNATTCCATGCCTTTCTGTCGGTCTGACTGCCAATCATCAATTTTTGATTCAACATATCTTAAAAACTGCTCGTCCGAAATTTATTAAATTAAGATAGTAGGTCATTATTAGCCAATTCTTATTCAACAATCTACTCCCATTTTTTCTCTTCAACATGTGAACTAACATACATTTATTTACATCTATACCTTCAAAAGTACTCATCTGATATTTATGAAATTCAGTCAGTTTGTTAATTACAGTCCACAAATAGCCCAGATTAAACTGTTTGTTCTTGTTAAATTTTGCTAAATCAATTCTTTAATTCAGGTAAAAAATAATAACAATTTTGATAGATGAGGAAATTCAAATATAATTGGAACTAATAGGTTGTATAAGTACCGTTGGGAAAAAAACCGCACTTTTTTGAACACTTATTGCTCAGCTTCTGTAATAGATAGAGATATGGTTTGCTGGGTCAGAAAACTTCATTCTTCTACTTACTTAAACTTTCTTCTTTACTTACTTCTTCTTTCTTTTACTTACTTTAAATTGCATTTCTATAACTTAAAAACTATTAAGTGAAAGCCGTGCAATGACGTTTTGAAATAGGGTCTTATAAAAGTCGTTTTCCTTGTAATCGTTGCCTGGTATTATAGTTTTGATAGAATTAATTACCATTACTTGAGGGGGTCTTTGAAGGTAATTTGGAGGAGTTACAACATTGAAGATGTGTTAAGCACAATGTTGCCTGATATTGAAGATCAAATGCCAAATACACGTCTTTGCAAGATGGTGCCCCGTTCCACCACTCAATTGCCCAGACTTCATACAGCTGGACAAGTGGCCGCCCACCAGTCCTTACCTAAATCCAATTGACTACTCTGTCTGGGGTTGGTAAAAACAAATAGTGCATGTGGGAGGCGGAATAAAGGACGTTAATGAACTTCGAAGGAGGATTCTTCGTGCCTGGGATGACAATAAAGGACGTTAATGAACTTCGAAGGAGGATTCTTCGTGCCTGGGATGACAATAAAGGACGTTAATGAACTTCGAAGGAGGATTCTTCGTGCCTGGGATGACAATANTATTTATTTATTCGTATTTCTTTCAAGGAGGTGGGAGCCATACTTGACAGTGTACCTCGGTCATTCTCTTCCACTCAGTTTTCTGGTTGGCCACTCTCATCCAGGTTGCCCCTCCACATATCTTCCAGAATTCAGAGTCCCATCTTTTCCTTGGCTTTCCTTTCTTTCTTTTGTGGTCTCTAGGGTACCATACAAGGATTTTCTTGGTCCATCTATTATCCTGATTGCTAGAATCTACGATTTTTTAATTTTTTGCAATTAGGGGTAGTTTTCACTCCTAAAAAATTAAAAGCCCGGTTCGGCACAGGGTAGATTTTGAAGTAGAAAGTAAGTAGAGCTCAAAATCCAAAAGTTTATGAGACTCCCAAAATTTAGAGGTTTTGCATTAGTGCACCGCTGGTGACTGGACTATTTTTCCCGTCTTTTGAAGTTTACGTTTACGCGAGCATTGCGTATGAACTTGGGCGGATAACGTTTTCCAACGAACTCAGCCTGGGCATTGGTAAAATGAACATGTGTACCAAATTTCATCTAACTCGGTGAGCTTTTACTCAAGTAATCGTCATCTGTAGATTTCGTGACGGATTTTGCGTGACGGTGATTTTGGTCGTTTTTTTCGGATTCACTCCCGGACTCCAGAACGTGCCATAAGGAACTTCGTTCCAAAAACAAAATGACGTTAAACAATAAATAAAAAATGAGTGCGAATAGCCCTGAACAACAGCTGTTAAGTTTATTTGGTTTATTTTAAAATTTTCTCTTTTTTTCTTTAACTCCATGTGATATAGTACGAGTAAAATGAATGATAGGATTAATTTAATGTTAATACAGTGTAAAAATATCTCTTTAAATCTGCGGTAATAGAAGACAGACAGTGTTGCTTTTAAGCCCCCACAACATACAAATCCTATTAGGATAAAATCTAGATGAAGACCTAATTCACACATTGAACTAGATTGAACATAAACACAGCTTGACGCTCTCTCCAGATAAATTTAGTTGCAACGCGACTATCGTGGAGGGTTTAAATAAAGTGAATATATTTGAATTTCTATATTTTTTTTCCAAACTTTAGATGAATTTTATTTATTAATTCCATAACCTCTACATCACATGATACATTGTTATTTAGATTCTATCTTTAATTAATTCCATTAAATAATATCTGTATTAAAAGANAAGGAGGATTCTTCGTGCCTGGGATGACAATAAAGGACGTTAATGAACTTCGAAGGAGGATTCTTCGTGCCTGGGATGACAATAAAGGACGTTAATGAACTTCGAAGGAGGATTCTTCGTGCCTGGGATGACAATAAAGGACGTTAATGAACTTCGAAGGAGGATTCTTCGTGCCTGGGATGACAATAAAGGACGTTAATGAACTTCGAAGGAGGATTCTTCGTGCCTGGGATGACAATAAAGGACGTTAATGAACTTCGAAGGAGGATTCTTCGTGCCTGGGATGACAATAAAGGACGTTAATGAACTTCGAAGGAGGATTCTTCGTGCCTGGGATGACAATAAAGGACGTTAATGAACTTCGAAGGAGGATTCTTCGTGCCTGGGATGACAATAAAGGACGTTAATGAACTTCGAAGGAGGATTCTTCGTGCCTGGGATGACAATAAAGGACGTTAATGAACTTCGAAGGAGGATTCTTCGTGCCTGGGATGACAATAAAGGACGTTAATGAACTTCGAAGGAGGATTCTTCGTGCCTGGGATGACAATAAAGGACGTTAATGAACTTCGAAGGAGGATTCTTCGTGCCTGGGATGACAATAAAGGACGTTAATGAACTTCGAAGGAGGATTCTTCGTGCCTGGGATGACAATAAAGGACGTTAATGAACTTCGAAGGAGGATTCTTCGTGCCTGGGATGACAATAAAGGACGTTAATGAACTTCGAAGGAGGATTCTTCGTGCCTGGGATGACAATAAAGGACGTTAATGAACTTCGAAGGAGGATTCTTCGTGCCTGGGATGACAATAAAGGACGTTAATGAACTTCGAAGGAGGATTCTTCGTGCCTGGGATGACAATAAAGGACGTTAATGAACTTCGAAGGAGGATTCTTCGTGCCTGGGATGACAATAAAGGACGTTAATGAACTTCGAAGGAGGATTCTTCGTGCCTGGGATGACAATAAAGGACGTTAATGAACTTCGAAGGAGGATTCTTCGTGCCTGGGATGACAATAAAGGACGTTAATGAACTTCGAAGGAGGATTCTTCGTGCCTGGGATGACAATAAAGGACGTTAATGAACTTCGAAGGAGGATTCTTCGTGCCTGGGATGACAATAAAGGACGTTAATGAACTTCGAAGGAGGATTCTTCGTGCCTGGGATGACAATAAAGGACGTTAATGAACTTCGAAGGAGGATTCTTCGTGCCTGGGATGACAATAAAGGACGTTAATGAACTTCGAAGGAGGATTCTTCGTGCCTGGGATGACAATAAAGGACGTTAATGAACTTCGAAGGAGGATTCTTCGTGCCTGGGATGACAATAAAGGACGTTAATGAACTTCGAAGGAGGATTCTTCGTGCCTGGGATGACAATAAAGGACGTTAATGAACTTCGAAGGAGGATTCTTCGTGCCTGGGATGACAATAAAGGACGTTAATGAACTTCGAAGGAGGATTCTTCGTGCCTGGGATGACAATAAAGGACGTTAATGAACTTCGAAGGAGGATTCTTCGTGCCTGGGATGACAATAAAGGACGTTAATGAACTTCGAAGGAGGATTCTTCGTGCCTGGGATGACAATAAAGGACGTTAATGAACTTCGAAGGAGGATTCTTCGTGCCTGGGATGACAATAAAGGACGTTAATGAACTTCGAAGGAGGATTCTTCGTGCCTGGGATGACAATAAAGGACGTTAATGAACTTCGAAGGAGGATTCTTCGTGCCTGGGATGACAATAAAGGACGTTAATGAACTTCGAAGGAGGATTCTTCGTGCCTGGGATGACAATAAAGGACGTTAATGAACTTCGAAGGAGGATTCTTCGTGCCTGGGATGACAATAAAGGACGTTAATGAACTTCGAAGGAGGATTCTTCGTGCCTGGGATGACAATAAAGGACGTTAATGAACTTCGAAGGAGGATTCTTCGTGCCTGGGATGACAATAAAGGACGTTAATGAACTTCGAAGGAGGATTCTTCGTGCCTGGGATGACAATAAAGGACGTTAATGAACTTCGAAGGAGGATTCTTCGTGCCTGGGATGACAATAAAGGACGTTAATGAACTTCGAAGGAGGATTCTTCGTGCCTGGGATGACAATAAAGGACGTTAATGAACTTCGAAGGAGGATTCTTCGTGCCTGGGATGACAATAAAGGACGTTAATGAACTTCGAAGGAGGATTCTTCGTGCCTGGGATGACAATAAAGGACGTTAATGAACTTCGAAGGAGGATTCTTCGTGCCTGGGATGACAATAAAGGACGTTAATGAACTTCGAAGGAGGATTCTTCGTGCCTGGGATGACAATAAAGGACGTTAATGAACTTCGAAGGAGGATTCTTCGTGCCTGGGATGACAATAAAGGACGTTAATGAACTTCGAAGGAGGATTCTTCGTGCCTGGGATGACAATAAAGGACGTTAATGAACTTCGAAGGAGGATTCTTCGTGCCTGGGATGACAATAAAGGACGTTAATGAACTTCGAAGGAGGATTCTTCGTGCCTGGGATGACAATAAAGGACGTTAATGAACTTCGAAGGAGGATTCTTCGTGCCTGGGATGACAATAAAGGACGTTAATGAACTTCGAAGGAGGATTCTTCGTGCCTGGGATGACAATAAAGGACGTTAATGAACTTCGAAGGAGGATTCTTCGTGCCTGGGATGACAATAAAGGACGTTAATGAACTTCGAAGGAGGATTCTTCGTGCCTGGGATGACAATAAAGGACGTTAATGAACTTCGAAGGAGGATTCTTCGTGCCTGGGATGACAATAAAGGACGTTAATGAACTTCGAAGGAGGATTCTTCGTGCCTGGGATGACAATAAAGGACGTTAATGAACTTCGAAGGAGGATTCTTCGTGCCTGGGATGACAATAAAGGACGTTAATGAACTTCGAAGGAGGATTCTTCGTGCCTGGGATGACAATAAAGGACGTTAATGAACTTCGAAGGAGGATTCTTCGTGCCTGGGATGACAATAAAGGACGTTAATGAACTTCGAAGGAGGATTCTTCGTGCCTGGGATGACAATAAAGGACGTTAATGAACTTCGAAGGAGGATTCTTCGTGCCTGGGATGACAATAAAGGACGTTAATGAACTTCGAAGGAGGATTCTTCGTGCCTGGGATGACAATAAAGGACGTTAATGAACTTCGAAGGAGGATTCTTCGTGCCTGGGATGACAATAAAGGACGTTAATGAACTTCGAAGGAGGATTCTTCGTGCCTGGGATGACAATAAAGGACGTTAATGAACTTCGAAGGAGGATTCTTCGTGCCTGGGATGACAATAAAGGACGTTAATGAACTTCGAAGGAGGATTCTTCGTGCCTGGGATGACAATAAAGGACGTTAATGAACTTCGAAGGAGGATTCTTCGTGCCTGGGATGACAATAAAGGACGTTAATGAACTTCGAAGGAGGATTCTTCGTGCCTGGGATGACAATAAAGGACGTTAATGAACTTCGAAGGAGGATTCTTCGTGCCTGGGATGACAATAAAGGACGTTAATGAACTTCGAAGGAGGATTCTTCGTGCCTGGGATGACAATAAAGGACGTTAATGAACTTCGAAGGAGGATTCTTCGTGCCTGGGATGACAATAAAGGACGTTAATGAACTTCGAAGGAGGATTCTTCGTGCCTGGGATGACAATAAAGGACGTTAATGAACTTCGAAGGAGGATTCTTCGTGCCTGGGATGACAATAAAGGACGTTAATGAACTTCGAAGGAGGATTCTTCGTGCCTGGGATGACAATAAAGGACGTTAATGAACTTCGAAGGAGGATTCTTCGTGCCTGGGATGACAATAAAGGACGTTAATGAACTTCGAAGGAGGATTCTTCGTGCCTGGGATGACAATAAAGGACGTTAATGAACTTCGAAGGAGGATTCTTCGTGCCTGGGATGACAATAAAGGACGTTAATGAACTTCGAAGGAGGATTCTTCGTGCCTGGGATGACAATAAAGGACGTTAATGAACTTCGAAGGAGGATTCTTCGTGCCTGGGATGACAATAAAGGACGTTAATGAACTTCGAAGGAGGATTCTTCGTGCCTGGGATGACAATAAAGGACGTTAATGAACTTCGAAGGAGGATTCTTCGTGCCTGGGATGACAATAAAGGACGTTAATGAACTTCGAAGGAGGATTCTTCGTGCCTGGGATGACAATAAAGGACGTTAATGAACTTCGAAGGAGGATTCTTCGTGCCTGGGATGACAATAAAGGACGTTAATGAACTTCGAAGGAGGATTCTTCGTGCCTGGGATGACAATAAAGGACGTTAATGAACTTCGAAGGAGGATTCTTCGTGCCTGGGATGACAATAAAGGACGTTAATGAACTTCGAAGGAGGATTCTTCGTGCCTGGGATGACAATAAAGGACGTTAATGAACTTCGAAGGAGGATTCTTCGTGCCTGGGATGACAATAAAGGACGTTAATGAACTTCGAAGGAGGATTCTTCGTGCCTGGGATGACAATAAAGGACGTTAATGAACTTCGAAGAAGGATTCTTCGTGCCTGGGATGACAATAAAGGACGTTAATGAACTTCGAAGGAGGATGCTTCGTGCCTGGGATGAACTTCAGCAAACTTTTGCTGGGTCCCTATCCTACTGGAGAAGGAGATTGCAGGCAGTCGTAAATAAAGTAGGACACTATTATTGAACCATTCAAGAAGTAAATCTGTAAAGTATGCATTTTTTTTTTTGTAATTTAATTACATTTATTTCAAGAAAACTACCCGGACAACTTATTAAAATCCCACTTCAAACTGTCATTGCATGGCTTTCACTCAATAGTTTTTAAGTTATACATATAAATTTTAAGAAGAATGTTGTTTTCAGATCCCGCAAACCTCAAATCTCTATTTATTACAGAAACTGAGCTATAAGTGGTAAAAAAGTGTGGTTTTTTTGCCCACTCTGTATAATCATTAAAGTATACGAAATAGGATCGATGAAGCTATGATCCAACACAAATTGGTAGACTATATTTTATATAACTCTTTCTTGCTTAGAAGTGTGAAAAATTGATATGTCCCAAAAGAAGTTTTAACGACTTTTTTTTAACACAAACAACAGATAGACAACTTTTAAAAGTAACTCATTTGGACTAACCCTAGTCCAATAAAATGTGGAAATGCATTGAAATCACAAAATCAAATTTTAGCACCACCACAAATGCTTTCTCTATTATATTATATAATGTAATATAATATCAAATAAATTAATAGAGAAAGTTAGAGTTGCCAATGTCGAACAGAGCTATGTAAGTAGTTTTTCGGAGAAAATCTAGTTCCCAAGATATTAGGGGAAAACTTACATGAAAGAGAATCAAGACAAATTGCTTTTATAATAAACGACTTAGTTTTTTGGGAAAATATACTTTACGATGTGTTTTAAATCTGACGTTTCGCTTCCACTACTCAAAACATCTTCTAGGGTGTTAACTCGAAACAACAACAAGATATAGAAATCCGACGTTTCACTTCCACTACTCAAAACATCTTCTAGTGTGTTAACTCGAAGCAACAACAAGATATAGAAATCCAACGTTTCGCTTTCACCACTATAATCATCTTCGGAGGTGTGTTACAACTTAATGTTAGCTTGTAATCTTACAACAACAATATCCTTAAAAATCTGACGTTACGCTTCTCCTAATGGAAGCATCT
The DNA here is from genome assembly GCA_001010745.2 of Gerris buenoi. NCBI lineage: Eukaryota > Metazoa > Arthropoda > Insecta > Hemiptera > Gerridae > Gerris > Gerris buenoi. Next base: position 10,720 of record KZ653456.1, read on the forward strand.
TCATGAGTGTGGTGCATTATCATGTATACTTGAAGCAACAACAAGATATAGAAATCCGACGTTTCGCTTCCAGCACTAGAATCATCTTCAGAAGTGTTAGAAACTTAATGTTAACTCAAAACATCTAGATATCCTTAGAAATCTGACGCTTCGTTTCCACTACTTAAAACATCTTCTAGGGTATTAACTCGAAGCAGCAAAAAGATATAGAAATCTGACGTTTCGCTTCCACTAATCGCTTCCAAATATTCCAAGATATAAATCAGTTTCTGAAGTCAGGGAACATTTGGTATTACCTTGTCTGTCTGATATTCAATTTTTGCGAACCAACATATCATAAAAACTGCTCGTCCGATTTAAATGAAATTTGGATGGTTGGTTATAATTATCCATTATTGGTCTCAAATAAGTTTCAACCTTCTGAACCCATTTGTTTCTCTTTTCTACATGCATGCAGTACATTTAAACAACCATATCTTCAAATGTACTCATCTGATTATTAAGAAATTTCGATAGTTTGTCGAAAGCAACACGCAGATAGACCCAAATTAATTTCTACCACCTGCGCACATTAAGTAGTGCCAAATTGATACTTTTTCGTTTAAAAGAACCAAATAATTGCGACTAATTTAAGAAAGGGAGGGGTGACACAGTGAACACACTAATTGACATGTGAGACACTAATTGACAGACTATCTTTTTGTTGCTTCAAGTAACTCTACCATGTACCACATCCCTGAAGATGCTTCCAGCAGCTGAAGCGGAAAGTCGGACTTCAAACACTTCATGACGCTGATTCCTCTGCTATTTACTTATTGAGAGGCAAGCAGCGGAAGCCTTGCACCAAGTTAATTGGTAATAATACTAATTAAACCACTCCAATATTAATAATAATTATTTAATTGCAAACAATGTGGCACCAGTTAAACCAATCAAAGAGATGTATATGTTTGATCCACTGAATCATGTATAGTTGATTAATAAATAACAAATGGAGTTCTTGTGGGCAAAAGCTGGGTCAAACAATAAGCGGAGTAGGTTGGCAATCATGTCAACCTATTTGTAACATTGTAATTTCATATTCAATTATGTTAATGTATCTGTTAATTGTTAATATAGGTCATAGATATTGTTGGGATGTATCACTCATGTACATGTATATTACAGTGCCAATGCTTTCTCAACCTATATACTATTGAGAAAGATAATGTGACAGTACATGAAGGACCGTGCCGTTCGAAACCGTTTCGTTAATTACATCAAAAATCACACATGTCAAGTAAAAAATGCTCTGCCAATTAGAGTGGTACATAGCTTCCTCGCTCCTTTTTTTAAACCTGTCATAATTGTTTTGATTTTTTACACGAATTAGTATCAATTTAGCAATATTATAAGAGCGGTTGATTAATCTAGGTCTATCTGTGGGCTACTTTTGACAAATCATCCAAATTTCATAAATATCAGAGTACTTTTGAAGATAAAGGTGTAAATAAATTATTGTTTGTGCACATTTGGAAGAGAAACAAAAGGGCGCAGAAAGTTGAAACTTATATCGGACCAAGAGTAGGCTAAGTATGACCTACTATACAAATTTCATTAAAATCGGACGAGAAAAAATTGAGCAACAAACCAACTGACAGACACGGGACCAAAAATGTTTCCTGATGTCTGAAACAGATTTCTGTCTGGGAATTTTGGAAATTGCAGATAAAAAAATCGCGCTTCAGGACAATGACAAAGCTTCAATGACGAGCTTACCGAAGGTAAGCAAAACAGACTGCTTCAAAATTTCGATTAATGCACCGGTTGGTTCATTAGCTATGTTCCTGGTCATTGACCGTGGCGACTGGCGACTAAGGTGGCTTCATGTTTGACCAGGATTANTCAATCGCAATGGATCACCTTTGTTTATAACCTGAACGGAACCCAACGAAGGTAAAAAGACGGTTCTGTTTTTTTCACCTGAACGGAATGTTATGTTGAGAGAACGTTCTCTTCAGAAACATGCAAAGTCTCCTCGTCACGCCTTTATAAATTGTTATCTCGCTCCTTTTTTTAAACCTGTCATAATTGTTTTGATTTTTTACACGAATTAGTATCAATTTAGCAATATTATAAGAGCGGTTGATTAATCTAGGTCTATCTGTGGGCTACTTTTGACAAATCATCCAAATTTCATAAATATCAGAGTACTTTTGAAGATAAAGGTGTAAATAAATTATTGTTTGTGCACATTTGGAAGAGAAACAAAAGGGCGCAGAAAGTTGAAACTTATATCGGACCAAGAGTAGGCTAAGTATGACCTACTATACAAATTTCATTAAAATCGGACGAGAAAAAATTGAGCAACAAACCAACTGACAGACACGGGACCAAAAATGTTTCCTGATGTCTGAAACAGATTTCTGTCTGGGAATTTTGGAAATTGCAGATAAAAAAATCGCGCTTCAGGACAATGACAAAGCTTCAATGACGAGCTTACCGAAGGTAAGCAAAACAGACTGCTTCAAAATTTCGATTAATGCACCGGTTGGTTCATTAGCTATGTTCCTGGTCATTGACCGTGGCGACTGGCGACTAAGGTGGCTTCATGTTTGACCAGGATTATAGAATTTTACAGTTCACAGAGTCCGCTTTCCTGAATGACCAGGATGATGCAATATTACAGTTCACAGAGTTTGCTTTCATGTATGACCAGGATGATGCAATATTACAGTTCACAGAGTTCGCTTTCCTGTATGACCAGGATGATGCAATGTTACAGTTTACAGAGTCCGCTTTCCTGTATGACCAGGATGATGCAATATTACAGTCCACAGAATCTTCTTTCCTGTTGGACCAGACCTAAGACTAGCTATTTCTTTATCATTACAATTCTTATTGAAGGTTTTCTTATGTGGACCTAAAGATTTTTCTTATCTGGAAGAATTGTAATTATAAATTACAATTCTAATTTATAATTTAAAACGCCTGTATCAATAACATTATAAAGAAAATACAATACCATTCATTTACTATGAATCACAATAAACGGGTTACAAATTAACAATCATGAATAAGGGAACAAAACATGCCCCAGCAATGCACAGAAATTTGTTTAAAAATATCAGCTATCTGCGTTTTACGAAACATGTTACACATGTTCTATCGTGAGCTAGAAAGGCTATATTCTAAGAAACGTGTTACACATGTTCAATCGTGAGCTAGAAAGGCTATATTCTAAGAAACGTGTTACACATGTTCAATCGTGAGCTAGAAAGGCTATATTCTAAGAAACGTGTTACACATGTTNAATTTTTGCAGATCCTATGCCTTCTGATTTAATAATTTGACCATTTGCCAATTTTATATTTCTCACATCATTTGTAACAAAGTTATTTAATAAAGATTTATCAGAACTCATATGCATGGAACAACCACTGTCTAAAATCCAATCGGTGCTATCTGAGCTGCCCGCTGTCCAAGCTGCCTCACAAGTTTCGACTAACTTTGCTGACTGTTTATGCGATTGATTTTCTTGACGAGAGCGCTGAGGCTTTTTCTTATTAAATGATGGCCTATTATTATTATTATTACTGGGTTTAAACCAACATTTATTTTCATAATGGGAATTTTTGTTACAATACTTACAGTATTTTTTTCTTTGGCCTCTTGAGAAGACATTTAGTGCGGCTATGTTATGATCTTCTTTGTTATCAGCTCCATTTCTCTCATCATTCATTTGCAAACTTCGTCTCAAATCTTTGATTGTAGCGTCTTTAATAGTGCCGAATTGCAGAGCGACGTTATTAAATTTGGAAGGCAAACCTCTAATAACAGAGACTAAGAATTCCGATTCACTTATTTCTGCCCCCATACATCTCGCTTTTTCAAGCAGTTTTTCAGCTCTGTCCAGATATTTTATCCATGTTTCATGTTTCTCCATCGACATGCGGCTAACGTCGCTACTGGCTTCCACTTTCCGTCTTGTGGATTCGCCAGCGAATCGGGTTTTTAAACTATCCCAAATGTCTTTTGCACTTTTGCAATTGAGTACCAATGAGACTTGCTCATCGTTCATTGTACAAGTTATAACACTTTTCGTCAGAGCATCGTTTTTTCGCCACTCTTTACCTTTTGTATCGTCTGACACGCTATCCGGTTTCGGTTTCTCGATATAATCAATTAAATCCTTGCTTTCGAGGATACTTTTAATTCTGAATTGCCAACTGGGATAGTTGTTCCCGTTAAACTTTGGAACCGACGCGAGATCCATCGTTTTTTAAATACGGTAACGTAATAAATCGAGTACAAAACGATATTATTTTAGCCGAAAAAAAACGCACGGGAATTTAGTTCTTGGGCCCATAACCCTGTAGGAAAGAAAAAATCACTTTTCGTTTAAATGATAATATATACTTTTATTGAACGCACATTACATTACATCGTCAAGAACCCTAATATCCTTTGACAATGCTGATAACAGTGATAAGATGTCAGGTATTATTGTTAATAATTCAATAGTTTAGTTTTACTTTTATCGCTTGGAAGCACCATCTGCTGCCATTAAAAGTTTGAGCAACTTTTGAAAAGTTTAGGGATTTTAAACTATGCTATCTCTACCCCCTTTTAAAGTTCTTTAAATTTTGTAATAATATAATTCATGGGGTTTAAGTCTAATCTTTTTAAAAAAGTTGACTTGTTCTAAAAAAAAATAGAAATCTCAACTTTTTCAACTCCGCCGTTTTTACATTAGGGTGGTAAATAGGAATCCACTAAAACACACCCCGATAACAATCGGACCAGTGGAACAATGCGGGTCGACCTCTGTAAATTAATGGATAACTGTTCAAGAAAAAGAACTGAAGATAAAGAAAAGAAGAGATAATATAATAAATAGGAGGAAGTAAGAAAGAATGGAGAGGAGAAAGTATAAAGATAAGAAGGAATGTAGCAAAATAACTCAATGACCTATGTTATGACCTTGTATCTTGGGGCAGTGCCCCGGCCAAGTCGAGGACAGCCGTACCATTCGTTACAAGAACTAGAACCGGCTAAAGGCACTTTCACTTTAGACCTCCCTCTATTATCTTATTAAAGATATATAAAATTAATTTTTTCCGTGGTAGGCTGTGAAATAGTAACTTTAGAGCCTAGAAAAAAAGGTTAAATTAATTTTTTCGTTACGCGGACTTATAAAATCTTTTCATTTCTCCTGGGAGTAAAGAAAAAATTTTTTACGTCCTAGGACGCAAAAAATTTTTATTGTACTACAAGAACTTGTCAAAACTTCCGTAGGAGCGCTGATTTCTTACTAATGTGGCTCTTAGTACGATTGAATTCCGCTAGANAGCAACGTGTTACACATTTTCAATCGTAAATATGCGAAGCTGCATTCTTCGAATCAGGTTATAAATTTTTCATCACAAAAAAGCCATGCTGCAGTATCGAATCAGATTTCAACCTCTATCACAAATCCTAAACTGCGGTTTTTTATCTTTATCTTGCATATTTCGACTTGACTCGCCAGCACTGATGATGACCTTTAGAGTTTTAGAGGAGAAAAGTCTTTCTTTATTCTTAAGCGAATCTGCTTTCCGCGAAAACAAGCAGTTTCTAATTTTCAATCACAAATGATTGGGTTCTTCCAAAACAGGTTGCAAATATTCACTTGACATAAAATCCTAACCTTATCCCAAGGCTTTAATTAAAGTAACTTTATTATAACAACATGCAAGTGAAGATGTCTGCAGCATATGGAATGAGAAACGTGATCTGCAACAACCTGAGTTTTGAACTTCAATTCTTTTTTTTTTTTAGAGTTCACTGAAATCTCATTAAACTTTCAAGATTAAAATGTCCCGAGATTTATAATGTTTCAAGTAACTTAAATGTATATAAAGTAAAAGTTAAGAGAAGATTAATGACCAGAAAATAGTTCTGTATTTAATTTTTCCAAGTTTCCAATGTTTGTCCTATCTTTCTAAACCCAGACTTCCGAATCTTATTAGAAACAGATTTGGTGAAGCTTGATCCTTCCGTCTCTTCAATAACTTTAAAATGCTCTAGTTAATTTATATTTAATGGGAGTGTTTGATTTCATTTTTATATACATACTTAAATTCTAATTTAAAATAGATTTTTTTTATTAATGTTTAATATATAAAAGGACGAATGTCTGTACAAAGGATCTCGCCAAAACCGAATCTAAAACCGCGCTATCGATATTCTTCCGTGTAGGGGACGGTGAGAGAAGAAAAATGAGTCCAAGATGGCGGGGATTGTTTACAGTTTTCACTCTTCCTTTCAATCGCAATGGATTACCTTTGTTTATAACCTGAACGGAACCCAACGAAGGTAAAAAGACGGTTCTGTTTTTTTCACCTGAACGGAATGTTATGTTTAGAGAACGTTCTCTTCAGAAACATGCAAAGTCTCCTCGTCACGCCTTTATAAATTGTTATCTATATAGCCCGAAACACGTGGTGATCCGCAAGCTATGAATCAAGCTAATATCCTTTGACAATGCTGATAACAGTGATAAGATGTCAGGTATTATTGTTAATAATTCAATAGTTTAGTTTTACTTTTATCGCTTGGAAGCACCATCTGCTGCCATTAAAAGTTTGAGCAACTTTTGAAAAGTTTAGGGATTTTAAACTATGCTATCTCTACCCCCTTTTAAAGTTCTTTAAATTTTGTAATAATATAATTCATGGGGTTTAAGTCTAATCTTTTTAAAAAAGTTGACTTGTTCTAAAAAAAATAGAAATCTCAACTTTTTCAACTCCACCGTTTTTACATTAGGGTGGTAAATAGGAATCCACTAAAACACACCCCGATAACAATCGGACCAGTGGAACAATGCGGGTCGACCTCTGTAAATTAATGGATAACTGTTCAAGAAAAAGAACTGAAGATAAAGAAAAGAAGAGATAATATAATAAATAGGAGGAAGTAAGAAAGAATGGAGAGGAGAAAGTATAAAGATAAGAAGGAATGTAGCAAAATAACTCAATGACCTATGTTATGACCTCGTATCTTGGGGCAGTGCCCCGGCCAAGTCGAGGACAGCCGTACCATTCGTTACAAGAACTAGAACCGGCTAAAGGCACTTTCACTTTAGACCT
>KZ653456.1:40476-56581 GCA_001010745.2 Gerris buenoi
GGCTTGTAAACTACCCTTGTGTAAACGCACCTTAAGAGCAGATAATATAAATTCATTAAGTTAAGTCAATTTGTATTTAGTTAAGTTCCCAGGCCTTGATTGAAATGAAATTTCCCTCGCTTCTATCACTCAACAAAATATGCACTCTGTCGGTCTGTTTGTAAAGTTTACGCATGCGTCGATAACTTGAGTAAAAATTGACTGATTTAGTAGAAATTTGAATTCACGTTCCTTTTTCCAACTCTAAGGCTAAGTTAGATGGATAGCGTTATCTTCCAAGCGTTCTCGCTTAAAAAGAGTCCATAACAAATTTTTAAGTGTATTAAAATTTACAAATTAACTTAATTGTACAAATTTTTGTAAGCTACCTCATTAGTGACAGTAATTAATAAGATGATAATAATGAAATGGTGAAAATTAAACCATACGTAAAGGAATTGTATTGAATTTTTAGGTGCTCACTCAGTCAGGAATACTAAAATATTATAAATAGTTTAAATAAATGTATGTTATAAACTTATAACCAAGGAATTTAATTTTGAACTAAGAGGTTTTATTTAAGGTTCGATTTAATACCCGTACAAACCTTAGAAAGATAATTAAAAATATTTAACACTACCTGAATTCCCGTGCTTCATTATGAAGTGTGTTCTTTTCAATTTATTTATTTAATTTGACGGATTTCTAAACCACCGTCGAGAGAATCATTAATTTTATTTACCAAGCGAAAATATCTGGATGCTTTAATTTCCCAACACCCTCTTCCCCCCTCCTATTACCATTTCCCCTCCTCTTGGATTTAATAATTTGCACAAATCCCTAATTAGTCATTGATTCTGACTACTGGTGAATAAGCCCTAAAAACCCCTACCCGGAATCATATCGCACCCTTGGGGTTGGAATTATCTTTAATAAATATATGCTTATATCCTCAATATGAAGCCTTTCCCAAAGTATTAACTTGCTAACTTCAGAAAAACAGTCTGGGCTCAATCTACCCCTACTTCCTTCCTTTAAAGGTTAAAATTTCAGAAAATCCCGTCTTGGCAGACAATAATTAAGATCATTTTTAAGAAAATTGTTATTAGTTAATTGTTTAATTAGTCGTTCTTAACCAAGTCATCATTCCATAATCCAACACTATTCGTTATCAATGCGTTACCTTGATTAAAAACTCAGCTGGCAAAAAAAAATAACAAACAAAAACAAAACACACAGAACACAAAAACAAAAACAGAACACAAAAACAAAACACACGTAACACAAAAACAAAACGATCAAAAACAAAACACACAGGACACAAAAACAAAACACACGGTACACAAGAACAAAACGAACAAAAACAAAACACACACAACAAAAACAAAACACACAGAACACAAAAACAAAACACACGGAACACAAAATCAAAACAAACGGACTTATATGATTCTAGACCATAGGTCTAAACTTTTAATATAGTCTTAAAACTTACTTGGACCTACGGCCAATTGGCTTATGACCTACGGTCTGGAAGTATGGGGACTAAGCCTTCTAACTTTGAATCCAATTTCCTTAGAAAAATCACAGATGCTTCTTTTTATGTCTCCAACCTCACTCTCCATAACAAACTCAATGTTCTTTTTGTTCTAGACCTATCCATAATTCGATACCAAAAATTCCACGAGTTCTTATTCAAGAGACCTAGAGGTCAGTGCCCAAGAACAAAGTCGGGTTTCGTGGCCTCGCACCTCTCCATCGTTGTGAACGAAACAACATCGAAACTTAGACACAATCTACAATACCCCGACCCGAGGAACAAAATTAGGTCACCGAATTCAATTTGGCACCCCCAGGTTACTGCGTCTGGGGTCAGCTGCCCTCCCCTCCCCTTTAGCTACGTCACGGCCTTATCTAATCACAGAAAAGTTCCAATGGAGGACTTTTCTCCTTCACATTCATCAGATAATCCTGAGGAGACAGTGGTCCAGATACTTAAGGTGGATTCACAGTTCATAGCTAGCGGATCCCGGAGCCTCTGCTTACCCTTAATTCCATGATAACTATTTTGTTTATTTTCTACGGGGAGTGGGGAGAGAATCTTTGCGACATTTTTGGGCAAAATTATATTTTTTATTTTATACTTTTTTTTAACTTGGTTTGGTATATTATTCTACCTCTCGCTTCTAATGAAAATCGAAAGTGCTTTAAAGATGTCTTTTGAATACATCAATCAAAAGAATCAAAGAAATCAGAGAAAGATCATAATTTAAACGTAATACCGCCAATGAATTTTGCGCATTGAAATGATGTTTGATACATAGAATTTAATAAAGGAATAACTATGAACAACAGTGTAAATTGAACTGTTCAAAAAGTTCAACAGCGGAAATTAAAATTAGAATAGTAGATAAACAAATGAATTGGCTTTGTTTTGTTTATAACCTGATAAAACGGAGAATCAAATATCAGAGGTAGATAAACATTCCAAGGAAACCTGTAATTTAATCAAATTCGATGTTATTTGTGTTTTACTTATCTAATTACGGGTATCATAGTAGAATATAAATGAAAGCTTTCGAAATTCTACTGAATTCTTCGTTTGACCATTTCCCACTAAACCAATGGACCACTAGTTAGTATTTTTTGTCATTAAGAATTCGAGAGGTCACTCAACAAACACACCCCGACTTCAAATCCTGGACAGATGTAAAACCCTTGGGAAATTCACAACCGTTCTATAAAAGAAGTATAAATTCGTAGTTCATCCTCTCTCCAGTTGCAAGTTTTATCTTTTGATTGCTTCGTTAACAACAGTAGTGCTTGTCGTCCATGATAAATGTTGTCATTGCAAGCAAAACTGCGTTCAAAACGAAAAGAAATTTATGAAATTTAGATTTGTAAATCTTTATTTAGTTTACAGAGATGATCCTATTAACTGATTAGCCAAATTGACTGTATCCAAACACAGACTTAATTAGAGATTGTTTGAATTCCATACAGTTGATTAGTTGAGACATGTTATACCATAATGATCAGAGACATTAGACATATTATTACATGTGTAAACTAGTTGATCCTCCTAAAAGAGAATTGATTTGGACGTAAAATAAAGTTTACGGAATCAATTAAGACTATACTGCTTAACCTTTAAACCAGTGTTGATTTGGACGTAAAACAACTAGTAAAAAGAAAGTTTAACGGAATCAATTAAGGTTATATACTATCTTTATCACTACTCAGGAAAGTACTAAAGCTAAAACAATTTAACCTTTGACAGTCAACAGAAACTATTTTTAAAGATAAAAAACCGATATAGCCAATCTTTTTTCTTTTAAAGAAACAATTTAATTAAATAAAAAACATATGGGAGCGTCTGTGGAAGTCATCTTAAGTTAATAATATAAAAAGTCTCTCGACGTGAATTAAAAATGTTAAGTGACAAAGCAGCTTTCAGCCTTCATAAGGCTATTATCAGTGCCAGGGGCCATCTTATCTTCAGTTACTAATTAATTTTATCAATGTAATTCTCATTCAAAGCATTATTTCACTATTTCACAAACAGCCCTGTCTTCAAACCTCACCATCTCCGCAAAAGAACACAGACGAAGGCAGCCCTATTGCGTCATTCCGACAAAGGAACAACCCGACTCAAGGAACCCCCCGGGGAATCCAGGTATAATCTACGTCCCAGAAAGTAACTGTAAATATCGCCGTCCTTCCACTCCACAACCCACCACGACGCACAACACCCCTAAAGATGCTTTCAGTAATGTAAACGAAACCTCGGACTTTAACCCCTTCGTTACTGGAAAACAAAGCTGTTTATTACGAGTCTACCCGTGGAAGCCTACGCACCGAGTTAACATTGATGATGTCCTTATAAAGGATGAAAGAGGCTTTGTTAAATAAACTAATTTTAAATTTACCTGGAACGGCCCTTTGTATTATTCCCTTAATAAATTAAATGTTGTTTTTTTTTAAACAAATTCTTTATTGGCATAAGTAACAAAAAATATATTTGTGTTTACCGGAGCCATAATGTTATTTTGAGAGGGGTTATTTTGTGCCTTTTTTAATTTTGATATTTTGTAAGGGATTGGAGCTTTTTAATCAAGTTTGGGGAAGGGTATAATGGACAATTTTGGAGTATGTATTTTTATTTATTTTTCTAAAAGGGAAGTTTTTGATTGGATTTTTGTTAAGGTTGTTTGCAGGTATTTAAATGGGTGTCATAGGCAGTCTGTGGACTGACTTAAGAGTGGACCAACCTGGCATTTGCCTAGTAAATTGAGGGAAACCACAGAAAACCTCAATTAGGTTGGGTGGACCCGAGTCCTTCCAAAATTCTTCCTATGTTTTCCCTAGTTAATTTTTATTTATTGGTGTATTTTTATTTCGTTTGTGGGTTTCTGTTGGTGAGTGGTCTCCAGATTTTACAATTTTAGGCTAAGGGGAGTAATTTATTTCTTNAAAATATCACCCAGCGACTATCGCTTGAACGTCTATTGCTGGAGTCTCATCTAGGAAAATATCACCCAGCGACAATCGCTTGAACGTCTATTGCTGGAGTTACATCTAGGAAAATATCACCCAGCGACTATCGCTTGAACGTCTATTGCTAGAGTCGCATCTAGGAAAATATCGCCCAGCGACTATCGCTTGAACGTCTATTGCTGGAGTCGCATCTAGGAAAATGTTGCTTAAACTTCTATTGCTGGAGTTGCATCTAGGAAAATATCGCCCAGCGACTATCGCTTGAACGTCTATTGCTGGAGTTGCATCTAGGAAAATAAAGCTTAAACGTTTAAATTACTCAGGAAATAGGTGTTTACATTGTAGTATCCCTAGCTAATTTGTAATTCCCTTTCATATTGGAGTTTACCCATATCTAAAACCCTTATCATTATTCAAATATGACCCCCCCCCCCTCTACCACCTACCCTCTCGTCCCCTACCTATCTGCAATATTTTGACACAAGTGTGTGAAGTTTAGTTTAGGTTTCAATCAAGTTTGAATTAGAAATTAAGGGGGGGTTTTCATCTAAATCTACAAGTGTGTTACTATTACTAACTAAAGGAGATTTATATTTGCATAATTTAAATGGTGCATGTATGAGATTCAAGTTCATATATCTAGCAACAACAATTGAGTGTAATTCCATAGATGTTAATCTATAGAAGCTATTGTCTTATCATATGATGCTCAATGGTGCAAACTGAAGTGATCACAATGCAATGATCACAATTCTATGATAGCGTTAGATTCTCTTGACCCCTTAAGGGTTCACTGGAGGTCCCAATCATACTTCTCCATTGCTTCATTTGTTATTGTCTTCCTAATTAACAATCATACCACCTCTGTAACATTATTAATCTCTATATTATCTAAAATGTTGTACACTTTCTAGTTTCCTTATATTCATATTTAATTAGTAATATAATCTTTTAAACATTTAGATTCAATATCGAAATATAAAAATTAAAGTTTTAAATTGATCGACGTTTAGAAAAATGTACTTTCTTTCCAAGGTAAAAGAATTATGGCAGTACAAAAATTAATGGTATATTTCTATATACCACTGAAATTATACCATCTTTTTATTATACATTAAAATAAGGAAAAAAATTAGTTAATATTTGAGAGAAAAAAAAAATCATTCTTTATAAAAACTCCCGCTTGTTCTTAAACCAAAAAAAAATTGTATTGATATTTAGCCACTTCTAACCACCTCATACACCTTCTAGCCACATTTAACCCTCTTTAGCCACCTCTATCCACCCCTAATCTGTACTCCCTTAGATTGTTACTCATCTATGTTTTTTTGTTTTTTTTAGAAAATAAATGACATTGACTAAATATCTTACTATTAAGACAAAGGTATGTTTAGTCCAGTTTACTTTGGGACAAAGGAATATCATACTTCTGGTTTGATAAGGGGAGTAACTGCCTAAAGAAAAACATTTGATACACCTACTTTCGATATATAAGGGGAGTAACAATATATATGGAAGTGCCCTCTAACCAACTCTAGCCACCTTTAACCACCTCTATTCTTTGACTACCCCTAAGCACCACCTCTTAAATGAGATAATTGAGTTGTCAGACCGATTTTTGTTCACTTTTGTTGTGTTTATGACACTTCTTTAGATTGTTACTCCCCTTATAAAAAACAGAGGGGAGTAACAATCTAAAGAAGGTGTACAGAATGTTCTTCTTTAAACGGTTACTCCCCTTATAAATAAAACAGAGAGGAGTAACAATCTAAAGAAGGTGTACAGAATGTTCTTCTTTAGACTGTTACTCTCCTTATAAAAACAAAAGTGTGATATTCCTTTGTCCTATAGTACATGGATCTAAACATCCTTTTGCCTTAATAGTTATTTGGTCAGTCAATTATATTAAAAAACAACAAAGAGGAGTAACAATCTAAAGAAGGTTACAGAATGTTCATCTTTAGACTGTTCTCCTTATAAAAACAGAAGTGTGATATTCCTTTGTCCCATACTACATTGATCTAAACATCCCTTTGTTATCAGTTATCTAGTCAAAGTCATTTATATTCAAAAACAACAAAGGGGAGTAACAATCTAAAGAAGTATCATGTTTATATTACCACTATGATCAAAACTCCAGAAAATTCTTTAAATTATTAAAAGCCAAAACGCCGTTCATCATCACAACCTTGAAGTTTCTGATCTTTTATTTCGGAAACAACTATTTTTTTTATTTTTAAAAACATCAGTTAAAGGAGAGGATAATACGCCAGATATAAATTTCTCCGCAGTTGAGGCAACATTTATATTAATAGAAGGAGTCGATTATAAATAGGTTAGCTTTAGTTTGTTGCGGTTGAAAAGAGCGGGGTTTCAAGAAATCAATGGGAAGAAGGCAAAGGGTTTCCATCTAGCCTTGAAGTTTCATTAGCTTCAGCGAGTTCCTTGAAGCCTTATTAAACGAAAATCAACCACATTCTCACCTTATTCCTTATCCTTATCAGAATCAGATTATCTTATCAATCCCCTCTCCCGTCTCCAATCTCTCCAATGATTTTTAGTACCAGATCAAGAAAACACTTACTTATTTGATAGAGCGAATTTAGTTAATGAGTACATTTTTAGAAACGAAATATCGTTTTCCACTCAAAATTGGAACAAATACAATTTGTAAAATGACAACTTATAAATATTTATTCGCGGAGTAAAAAAATTCATAGCAATATGTTAAAATTGTACCAAAAAAAAAGAAATTAGACTGCAAGTAAAGCTTTCTTTAAGTCTGGATATGTTAATTTTTTGTGGCACGAGTTTCTAAAATTTAACTGTAGAATTAGATTCAAATTCAAAATTCAAAAAAAAAAACNGTGTTGAAGAGACATTCCTTTTTAGCCAGGTTAATCTCCAATCAATGAACTTCTATACAACGAAAATCTCTATACAAGAAATTTTTTTTATGTCCTACGATTTTTCTATGTTGTGTTTCTATAGTAAAATAAATTCTATATAACGAAAATTCTATACAATTTTTTTTTTTTTCTGGAACCATCAGATATGTTATATGGAGGCCCGACTGTAGTTTCTTTATTATTTTACGCCTAATCTTTGGTAATCATAAGTTTACCTGCGTGTTCTAAATTAATTAAATGAAAAATGTTTTAATGGAGAATATTTACCTGATTACAGATACGAGTTGAAGCTTATGACCACGGAGTACCAACACCACTTTCATCTGATCTGGACATCACTGTCTACGTTAGAAATATTAATGACTACCAACCTCAGTTTCTTGTCGAGGAATTCTCCGTTAACTTCACTGGTTAGTAACTTTATGTTATATTCAAATTTAAAAAAAACTTTATTTCTTTTAAATTACAAATAAACAAAAATTGAATAATTGCACAGAAATTACCTCTCCACAAAGGGGAAACCAGAGGGTGGAGAGGGAGCTCTATTATAAATTAATTTCATTATCAATTTATAAATTAAAAATAAAATTTCTTTATAGCTATAAAAATAAAATAATGTGGTCTTGGATTTTTTAAATTAAAAATAACAACTGGTTATACATAAAAATAAAAATAAAACTTTACATTAATCATATTACCAATAAGGAGTGAAACTTTAAGATCTGACAGTAATAAACATGTTAGCTTTTGGACTGTAAATGCTTTAGTCTTCTATTTCACTAGTGAGTGGTTGTTGTAGGATGTGCTGCCTGATTCTTTTTTATCTCTAATAACTTAAATATCTTAGGCAAGTATTATTTCAGAAATTTTAAATCCATCTACGATAATATCACAGATACACTTTTCTACAACATATGCGAATGTAGATTTCAAATTTTTCAATTTTTTTAAAACTAAAAAGGATGCAAATTTTGAATGGGTTCTGGGTACTTTTTTACTTTAGCACCCCCTCTATATCCCTTTGTGTTAATAGTTATTTAGTCAACATAGATAAAGAGTAGCATATATTCCTTAGTCTAAATTACTATTAAAACGAAGTGATATTTATTCCAATGTACTTTGGGACAAAGGAATATCAGACTGGAGTATATAATTGTGATCATGTCCCTTAGTCATAGTCTAATCAACTATAAAAGATAAAGGAATATTAAAAATAAAAATTTCCCAGGACCAGGAGTCGTTTCAATGTCTTGGGGAGACAAACCTTTGAAACCTTTGTAAGGCAGACTATTGTTTTGAACCAAGGGGGGTGCTAATGTTAAAAAGCTCAATGAAGGGTCGCATTTGCCTACACTTGATATATACATACGTACTTAGTTTTTTCTTTCTCTTAATGTATAAGAGAAATGAATTAAATAAATGGATTATCTCTTATCTTATCTTATCTTACTTAGTTTTTTCATTTCATGTCCCACATAATGTGATTCCGTTCAAATAAAATTTAAATCCCTATTTTTTGAGGATTTATTTTTGAGTTTCTCCATAATTGCCTTGTGATTGGGTTACACATAACCTATCTGCAAAGTTTTAAATGTTTGTATTAGGTGCTTTTGGAGATCAAGACCGTCAGAAACAGACGGACAGAAAAGTAAAGAATGATATTTTAGGGTCCTCATTATTGTCTTCGGACCCTAAATAGAAAGAAATCACTAAAACTTAATATCAGAAGATCATATATTTGTTTCTAAATCTTAGAATAAGTAATTTTCTTCTTCTAATATGCTTGTTTTGTTGCAGTAACATTATCCTTTATAATAATTTCAGAGTGAGAAAGCTGCTTGTTCAATTAATGTTATTAAACACCCAACGCAATGTCTAAGGTAGAACAAAGGGTACTTGAAACACAAGCTTTGATAAACTATTTTAAGCCTTGTTCATGCCTTTAGATTTTGCTGCCAAACATTTTAGGTATTTGGCAAACATGTTTATTAACGATAATTACACGTAGCAGAAAGTTCACTTTATAATTAGCATTATTCAACAAGTATCTTTTGTTCAAAATGTAATTAAATTTGAAATTCACTTCAATAGCATAACATTAACTTTTGTTTTATCAATTAATTGGTGTACGTTCAATACCATAAATGATGGATTTAAACCTCATAAGATGTTTCGTTAACAGGCGTTTTAATATAAAGTTAAATCATAATTTTATTGGAACAATATTTTAGGGTAGATGTTAAGATCAAATATTTAATATTCTCTCAGAAATGTACGTGTCGGTAAAACCACACTTTAAGTTAGAGCATAAATTGGTATAGATTAAGCTTTTAGTACAGAAGTATAAAATCATTTTATTAGAACAAAATTTTAGGGAGATTTTGAGATCAAATTTTAATTAGCTCTCTGAAGATGTGTGTGGTGACCACACTTTTGAAGTTGCATCATAAATGGTTTTTGATTGCGTACATAAATAATAACTTTAAATAGTAGAAGGATGCGGCACTGTGATAAAAATTTTGTTGTTCTAATTTTAAGAGAATAACACTTTTTTGTCTAGTAGAAAACAATTTAGATTGTCTAGAGCCTGTCTAGACTACTTTCCCCTTATTGGCTAAAATCAATATATTTTTTTATTAGGAATAAAGGAATAGACGTCACTAAAGCCTCATCCCATGCTGTTGAACCGAACAGAGGAAACGAGCCGAGCATTGGTCACCACGCATGCCCAGTCTAATGTGCGCCTGCGCATCTCAGACTGTACATGCGCAGAAACCAATGCTCGATTCGTTTCCTCTGTTTGGTTCGGCAGTCAAGACGAGGCTTAAATGTAAATTTACTGTGCGAAAATGCCTTTTATTCTCTTGTGGTCATCTTCAGTCCTGGAGATGTTTCAGTATTCGATAACTTACTTAATTTAACACACGACTTGACTATGTCAATGTCACAAAAAACAACAATGTCAACAATGAAACCTCCCACAGGAGAGAATAGTTGAAATACGCAAGAGAAAAGGTGAGTTAAGATGGTACAATTCCATTGCTCAATATAACTAGGTGTGCAATGCTTGCAATATTGAGCTGAGCGTGCATTATAATCATATTTTTATTTATTTTGTTCTATTTTACCAATAGAATGACCCCTCATAAATGAAAATATGACAAAATTTAACATAACAACAATAACTGTACGCTCAATGAGCGTTCCAACGACATGCATCTTAAAGGGCATAAACTATTTTAACTTTTGTACCCTGTACGCCCGTGATCCAATTTGGGCCATTTATGATTATACCTTCCTGTGGTTGGTTACTATGACCGTGTCCAATTATGTGCGGATCGGTTCAGCCGTTCGGGAGAAAACTTTTGTACTCCGTACCCCGTACCCCTTTGTACCAATTTGGACCATTTCAGATTTATACCTTCCTGTGNACTCTTAAAGAGCTTTCCAACGACATGAATCTTGAAGGCCATATACTATTTTAACTTTTGTACCCCGTACCCCCGTGGATCATTCAGATTTATACCTTCCTGTGGTAGGTCTCTATGACCGTGCCGAATTTAGAGCGGATCAGCTTAGCCGTTCAGTAAAACAACTTTTGTACTTCGTACCCCGTACCCCTATGTACCAATTCAGACCATTTCAGAATTATACCTTCCAGTGGTTGGTCACTATGACCGTGCCGAATTTCGTGCGGATCAGTTCAGCCGTTCAGGAGGAGTATGCATCAGAAAAAATGCAAAGTGTAGTATAAGAGCTTCGCTTCGCTCAGCTCAATTAAAAGGCGCAGTTTCAATCCAATTGAACACCACTACATTGTTTAAATGAAGCAATCAAAATTAATAAGGAGTTACCAAAACCATAAACAACCAATAATTGCAAAATCCATAAACATAACCTATGCAGCTGAAACCTTCCATTCTATCAAACAGAAAACAAGGTGTTTACATCGAGCCACTCAATTAGGTTGTTTAAAAATTTCTACTATTTAAACTTCTTCTCCATTCAATTCAATGATTTGATGTTTACGTGTTTCAATTTCATTGATTCAGTCGTGTTTCAATCTTATTAAGCTAGAAAAGTGAACCGTTAAGTTATTCCCTAATTTCTATAATTCCTCTTCAACCGTTTTTTCCAGCTCTTCCATAGGACGGCCCCATCATCTTTTTTCTCGTCGCAACAAGTGCGTTATCCTCAACGGCTTTGTGGTGATTTCTTAAAGTTTGGTCTATCCAACCTAATCTGGTCGGAGGCGTCTGCCATGTTGTGTTGTAGTCTCGTTACTTAGTATGTCCGGGCATCTCAAATTAATTATCCGGCGGAGGCAACGATTCTAGAAGACCTCCAGATACTGCGTGATTTCTTTTGTTTCCTTCCATGTGTCTCTTCCATGTGTTCTCTTGGTATTCCATATGTTGCCTCGCAAACATACAGAGGGGCAGCTTTAACATTTGATTTGAGGAGTTTGAACTTTGTCCATTGTAGTGTTTTGAGTGCCTAGACTATAATGTACTAGGACTAAAGGGATCTAAAAACGAGCTCTGTCGTCAAATGCTCGGATTAAAGAGTGGAAAGAGGTCACGTAGTGGGGATGGACACCGGGATGAACGAGGCAGTTGGTAATCCGAACACCAAGGTGAACGGTAATCTATTAATATCACGTAAATCGGCAAACCACTCAATGAACCTTAAATACAATTATAAAGTCTAGTTGTAATTGGTGTTCTACCTTCGGACTTCGAAATATCAGCAAATCAATGGGCTTTTATTATTTATATATATTTGAATATTTTATATCTCTTGGATATTTGCCCATTTGAGCCTCCTTGACAGTTACGCCGTCTTAGCTTTATTTTTTTCACACAATATAGGTGGTTGAACGCTCCATTAGCCTTCTTTACTCAGCTACTTTCTGAAAGGCTATGAGTGTGTCCACTGTAGCATTTCTCGGCTTTTTGTTAGTTTAGCTGTCAATGATCTTGAGGCCAGCTGCCTCTGCAGCTCTGAAGAATCTTCAGCTTCACGACCAGGAAGCGCTCAGAAAAATACATTTGCCATTCACAAAATCGAGGTCTTCAAATGTTCTCATTTAAACATCACTATAACCCACTATAGCCTTCTCTTACTTTCCACCACGACTTGCTTCACCATTTTATCTGAAACAAGAAATAACAGATCATCTATAGAAAAAACTTTATTTGGATTGTTACAGATGTGAAGTTCGAACAGGTCCCGAATACATCCTTCGATATGAAATTTTCCAAGAGTCCTACCTGTTCGAATCGACGACATGGTTCTACCGAGATGAATCCTGTTCTCATCCACTTTACTCCATAGCAGCATCTGGTCGGTATGCACTCAGAGGACGATCATGGCTTACACCTGGAGCTACCAGTATCGACTACTCGCCACACAGTATAGTCATCACGCCATACACACAACAGGTAATGCATCTGATATTTGTTTGATCCTTAAAAATAATACAATAAAGCAGGCTACATTGAACTCATCACATAATAAACATATAGCTCATACAGCGAGGTATTATAACGAAAATCGCAGTTTAGTAGCCTGTTCAAACCAAGTGAAATAGTCTGCCAATTAGTTTGGTACATAACTTCCTCGGATCGTATTGTACTTCAATGACATTTTTCTTTCACGAACTATAAGGCTAGGCGCACACAGGGGGCAAAACACTCTGCAGACTGTCTGCGGAGGCTGTCTCTCGGTGCAAAAGATTGTTGGATGGCGACAATCTTTTTCACCGGGACAGACAGCTCGCAGACAGTCTGCAGACTGTCTGAGGAAGCTGTCTCCCAGTGCAAAAGATTGTCGGACGGCGACAATCTTTTTCACCGGGACAGACAGCTCGCAGACAGTCTGCAGACTGTCTTGCGCCAAGTGTGCGTCTAGCCTAATTGTCAAATTTATTTAACTTTACCCCCATTTGTGTCTCTAAGCTTACCAAAGCAGTAACGGAAGCATTTTTATCTCTCTGATGATCAAAATTTTTGAAGTCTCTGAATTCAAAAATTTCAAAACATAAACCTGTTACAGACATCAAAAAACATGTTTGACTGTTTCTTGTCTGCCTACCCGTCAATATTTTTGTGGACCAATGTATCTTCAATACTACTCATCGACTTCGATGAAATTTTGCCTTTTAATTAAATTCATACAACAAATAATTTTCAACCCTCTGCGGCATTAGTCTTCTTCATCCGTACACACTTTTTTCTTTTATTAAAACCTATATCTTTGGAATAACTTAACCGATGTTTAAGAAATTAAGAATGGATGGTTGATGGTTTGTCCAAAGTAACTCATATAATTTTAACCATCAGCGCTCTTAAAATATTGATACTTTTAATCATCTAAAATAATAATGTAAATAATCTCTAATGTTTTTTTACATTAATAAAAATATGAATTTTGCAGTTTGCAGATGGTTGACCAACAATTCTAAATTGCATTGTTTCCATGAGGAGTTTCCAAAACAGTTTTCACAACAATTTTGAAAACTATAAACTCCCATATATAGTTAGGTCAGGTTACAATATCTCTGCTAATCATACCTTCTGCGCATGACTCAATTCTGTTTTCAATTCATTTCCCGTTTCCATGATTTTTTTTTTTTTTTTCAAAACAATTACAATACAAAACCAAACATTTGCTGTTGTGAAATCACCGTTTCGATTGTGGTTTTGCCAAAACTGCCTCATTGATTGACAGACTTATTTTTCTACAATAATAAGTTTTAGATTTAAATTTTAAAAAGGACTGAATGACCAAAAATGTTTTTTTTTCTTTAAATTTAATATGTTAACACACATTATTGCGTATGAAATGGTCACACCTCCCGGGATACTGTTTAAATAATTTTAATTGAAACGTTAGTTGACGTTAGAGTAAAATTAAATCTAGGGATCAATTTTAATTCCTTCCAGAAGAATAAATATGTTTCGGATAATTAGTTTTCGTTAATTATAATTTTAATATTTATTGGATCGTAATAACTCAAAACCAAACATTTTATCAGAAACAGAAACGATTCCGATTCATGGGGTTCTGATAAATTAAGGGGGAGGGGAATCTAGAATTGCGGATAATTTATCCGAAGAATTCCTTTGCTAAATCAAATTGGATTTCAATTGAACTCAAACTGGTTCTTTAACCGCTATTGTGTGAAGCTAGACATAAACTGCTTAAAGATTTAATCAATGGACGCATCTGGTTCAGGAAGAACCCATAAATTCATGGACCGATTCCCATCAGGACTATTCAAACACTTCTCTTCACCGCTAAACAATACGTTAAAATCCATTAAGGTTAAAATGTCGGTGTAAAACTTCAGAAAATGCAAATCTCAACAACGTATATATTATTTAAATTCAATTCAAACGCAGGAAGGATCTAAAACTAGAAAATCGACAAAAGTCATACTATATGAGGTCAAAGGCTAAAATACTCACTTAATAGTAAATTGAACGTGTGCAATGTCAATAAAATACCTATCAGCTCCAATTTCAAAATGCTTTCCAAACCTTTGATAGACGAAAAGCACATTCTAAATTCTAAAACGTCGTATCGATTAGAACACATATCATAAAGGTCTTTATAAATTATAATTGACAAAATGTGTTCACTGAATAACCAAATGTCTATACAGTCCCCTAAAATCCTCTTTTAGAGCTTTCTGACGATTTGAATAAGTAACTTCTAGATTTATGAGGACAGTGGTTTTTTATTCGCAAGTTTAAAACTGTAAATTAAAATTAAATTTTGACGATATAATCTGCAAAGGAATTAATCAAACGTTTGCTAATTTAAAAAAAAAAAAAAATCTAACCTCTTTTGATATCTTTTTCTGATGTCATCGCAGATGGTTTGTCATATAATTTATTCATAACTCTCAGTTCAGTTTCAGTGGTTTAAATTTGGGGGAAACATATGTAAATTTAGTCTAATCCAGTTGCGTTGATTGCATTCTCTAACTCGCTTCTTTTACATCCTTCACTAACTCAGTCACTTTTAAACTTTATTCTCTTGCAGATTTAGCACTGCAAATTAATCTTTTTTGAAAATTTTGACATTTTACTTTTTAAACAACGCTTTATTAATATCAAACAGAATATGGAGGGAGAGTTTGGGATTTATCAAAAAAAAAAATTATGCAAAACATACGATATTCAAACTTTTCTGTAAATACTTTCCATTACATAATCATCGTGATGAATACCATTCAAAGAGAAAAAAATTGATGAGTTTATTGGCCATCATCAGTGAAATTAAAACAACAAATGCAAATGAGTTTCATACAAACCGGTTTCAACCACTTTAGTTTGCAGTCATCAGGGGAATGAATGCCACAATATCAAATGTGTTTCATACAAACCGGTTTCAACCACTTTAGTTTGCCGTCATCAGGGGAATGAATGCCATCATTGCTAATATGTTTTGTATTAGTTTGGCAACATCAGTGATCTTATATTTTTAAAAATGTATACTATAGATATTACAAGATGATTACCGTTTTTCTTAACATTTGTGCTTACAAGCTGAATGTGTTATTTTGAATACATTTCTTTAATTTTATAAGTTTATCAACTTCCATCAAGAAACGTTAAAGTTATTTTACAAAGGGAAGAATATCTTAAATGCTAAAGAATTTCTTAAATCCCCTCTCCGCTTATTTCTATTAACCCCCCCCCCCCCCCCCC
>KZ653456.1:58922-70767 GCA_001010745.2 Gerris buenoi
ATTTTGTAGTAAAACCAACAGCGACACCGCTATAAATTAATAAAGATCGTTAAAACACATATTTATTACTATACGCTCGCTTCAATGATAGAGCCACGCGATGCCTAGTTACTACTTTATGAACATATAACTTTTAGTTAAAACTAATACTGTGTTTGATTTTAATTTTAATGAGGGGACTTCTTCCAATGTGTATACAGACAAGGCTCGCAAGTACCGTGTGCTGAGTGGAGGGGGAAAGGTGTATTGGAAGACACGGGAGAGGGTGAATAGTAGTGGAGTTTGGAATGGTAGGTAGGGAAGGATCAATCTCCCTGCCTGGGTTGTGCGCTCCTTGTGAAGAAGTGACGAAAGGCCGGAGAAAGTATGTTTAAGAAGTAAAGTGATGGATGGTCCTGAAAAGGACTGTTTCGGGTTCAACAAGTGTGGGTGAGAACTTGGGACGGACTCCTACCAGGTTTGGGAGAGGGCGAGAGGGAATAGGGTTGAGCTTGGGCGTATCCATAACGCCTAGGAGGACGGATGATTTGCGGTAAGTGATCGGAGTTTGGACTAGTTAGCTTGTTGCTGGTCTTAAGAAGGACCGAATTGCCCCCTGTACTCTGTTCGCTAAATACCCCGTGATACAGGGGAATAATTCACGAGGTTTACGTTAATGCTAGACCAGCACGCAGCGCTAAATGCCAAAGTCTGCGTTTTTGCCCACCTCGCTTGCTCCCATGCAAATAAAACACAATTGCTGTTAAACGTATTCTGTTGTTATGTAGTTTAATTTTTGATTTATATTAGATGGATATTTCATATCTTCCTTTTGATTGTCAAAGTAATACAGCTAACAAGTTTATTATTTAACACATACGAGAAAGTAATACCAAATCCAATTAAATAATTTTAAAATGTTTAATAACTCGACTTTTAATTAATAATTACCATGTTGAAAAAATATAGCATGTAATTGAAAGCTAGAGATACATTATGTAACAAGTAGATAAAGATAAGTAACATTTTGATTTTCAAAATGATAGACAAACTTGGAATCAAAATATTTTATCTGATTAAAAATAAATTCCAAGTCATTCAAATGAGAATGGAGATAAAATAGGTTTTAAGGATATCGTGTTGAAAAGTTTATCTCTGAAGGGTTATTGAAAGGGCTGAACACTGTGTTTAAGCTAAGCTTATTTTTTTTTCTTTTATAATTAAATTTTGTATAATTAACTTAGTCTACAGATTTTAGGTTCTTTAATTCAAGGGCTAATTTGTTTAACATAATTAAGAAGCGATCGGTCTAAACTTTGGAAACGAGATTTGTACCTTGTTCTACTTAGAAGGAACTTCTAGTCAAATAGATTTACTTCGGATTGGAGATTCGACTTTAACACTTTCAATTCGATTAACGCTATCTGCTACTCGGCTTAACTCTCATTATTCCTTCAATCTGCCTCCAGACCTCAAGGTAATAACATCATCCTTGTAGATTTACCTAGAAAGTCGCTATAGTACTGTCACAGTTATTTCCGTTTCACTACGTCCAGACTTTTGGTCACTTTCCTGACCACTTTTCAATTGAATTACTATTAGCAGCGCTGAGAGAAAGGAAGCTACTAATCCTTTTGCAGCCTGCCCATCGTCTTTCTACCTTCGGTCACATCTCGCCACCACAACCTCTACCTTCGGTCACATCTCGCCACCACAACCTCTACCTTCGATCACATCTCGCCACCACAACCTCTACCTTCGATCACATCTCGCCACCACAACCTCTACCTTCGGTCACATCTCACCACCACAACCTCTANAAAGAAAGAAAAACATTTTATTTGCAAATATTTATAACAATAAGAATAGTATAGAGTTAAATAGATTAGATAAAGCCGCAATTCTTGTTTGAAGGTACTATGTACTGATTCTGGATATTGTTTTATAGATAAGATAAAGATTGTTGCAATGTTAAATATTAGGTTAGTCATGGATCAGATCTTGGTGTGTGAAGTGACTCACTTTTTGACTTTCTCACTTAAATTTTTATGTGTGTAGAATTGACGATTTTCCCTTTTTATAACCCCAAAACTACCTCCACGATTGTTTTTTCCCGCCTTCGATTGTGCCAACTCTAATCTTATAGACTGTAGTAAGCTAAGGCATAAGGCAACCACATTTATTCCAATAAAAATAAATCTTTTTGTTGGTCTTCAAATAGACATAACTTATTTAAATAGAGATCTAAATTAATTAACTTAATTTTACTTTTTTTTTATAAATATAAAAGTAAGCCCGCTGCCATAGGCTTAAGGGCTCAAATATTATAATTAAATAACTTTTTAGGATATTACTTTTAGGAAAATTTTTAGAAAACCGTTTTAGAAAATAACGGAAGTTAAAATACCGGTTAAAAAAGTGTATTCGAAATCGATGTTTTCTTTTGAAGTATCGACAACATCATTGATTAACGTTTACAAGTTATTCTTATTATTTCAATCATATTCCTTAATTTATTATTGCGTCTTTATTTAATTATACCCTGTGAATAATTACCCTTTAAAGTTTCTTTGTTCACTATTTCTTTTAATATTTTTTCTCTCGACGTGGGAGGTGGTCCTTTGTATAACGTACCTATGGAACAAGGAAGAAATTGAGTCTCCATCCGCCTTGACAAGCACAACCTTGTTTTCGTTACTTAAGCCTAGTCCACACTAGTAGACATTTTGCGCGATTTTGGTCTCAGAGACGGTGTCTAGCGATTTGTCTATAGTCATTGGGTAGACATGGGCTAGACAATCGGCGTCTACGGTCTCGTTGCTAAACCAAAAATCGCATGTCTATGGTTTTCCATTCGAAATGGTAGACATAGTGCAAAGGTGGACTCGTTGCGCAACGTGTCTTCTAGTGTGGACGCTAGAACGAGACAATAGACGGTCTCAGAAGACGTCTATAGACATGTTGCGCAACGTGTCTACTAGTGTGGACTAGGCATTATAATTTATTAAGTTTTGAAAAAAAAAATCTCTCCAGGTAAAAAATATTTAATAAAATTGGGAGCAGCTTTTAGCCACTGGAGTGCAGAGTCTTGTACTGATTGCCATCTTCGAATGTTTTAATTAACACTTATCAATTTTCGGCACTGATGATGGCCCTATAGTTGCTGAATGCTGGTCTGAATTGTATTAAATATTTTTGAAGTGAAACTTCTTTCGGAGGGGTAGAGTAAATTTGCTTGGATGAAATGAAATCGTGAAACGAATTTCGTGTTTCAAGACTCGTCCAAGTGATAGATTTTCTATCAACTGCCGGCTTATCTTGGAACCAACAAATCCTCATTTCAATGAACAGAGTACATAAGTGGATCAATTTTATTTTATATACAAGTAAAATTGAGTTACGTGCTTCTTCTAGGAACGATTTGAACTCCTAATTAGGTATATAATAATATGTAGGAGGAAGCANTATTTGTTTTTTAAAACAAAAGAGCATTCAGGATTATATCAATAAAAATACGTGTGTGCCGTGAGTCTACTAAAACAAGTTTTTTTTTATAACAGTGCTAAAACCTACCACATCAAACAGTTTGGTTCGAGTTCAGGAGCGTTCCAACAAGACGGAATCACAAATCAATTTCCAACTGAGTAATTTTCGCGCATGCGCATTATGTCAATCACGGACAATCACGGACTAATCCGAAACTGATTCGGAACTGGCGGTTGGAACAAACCTATTATGTCGCAGGCTAATGTAAACCTAGTATAAGACTCCGTAGTATCAGCGGTATGACACAATAACTTCCAATTAGTCTATACCCCCGCGGGGCTCATGCTAGGGATCAGCGGCTATTTTTTCCTATTATCATGAGCTTGGCCTCATGATTGACTTATATAAACACGCTTTAGTATAATCAAATAGAAGCTCTGATAAAATAAATATGTATCACTCGGAGAACATTGATTTCCAGGCACTTCTTTAGATTGTTACTCTCTTTATTAAAAAAAAAGAGAGGAGTAACTATCTAAAGAAGGTGTAAGGAATTTTCTTCTTTAGACTGTTACTCCCCTTATAGAAACAGAAGTGTGATTTTCCTTTGTCCCAAAGTACATTGCACTAAACATCTTTCTTTTATACTACAATTTGCATTTGGTTGGACTCATACTCCCCCTGAACGGCTGAACCTATCCACACAAAATTCGGCACGGTCACAGTGATCAACCACAGGAAGGTATAAATCTGAAATAGTCCAAATTGGTAGACAGTGGTACGGGGTACAAAAGTTAATAGTATATGCCCTTCGTGATGCATGTCGTTGGAAAGATTTTTAAGAGTACAGTTGTTTTTGTTATGTTCATTTTGTCAAATTTTCATGTAAGAGGGGGGTAAAATAGAGAAATAGTAAACAAATTCTTTTTAATTAAAATTTAGAAATATTACTATTTTTGATTTTATCCCAGCTGTTTATAAATAAAAATGTTTATTGTTTAAGATTAAAATATTTTGCAATATTTTGCAATTGCTGCAGTATTTTGCCAGAAGACAACTACATTACACACCTATTGTTATATTTAAAACACGCTATAAAGTCTAATCTAAAGAAGTACCAATGTACAAAAAGGGAGAACATAATTATTGTTTAAACGACCACATTACTACGAGTAATCTCAGTACATGTGTATGTCACTAAAAATAAATGTTTGGAGTTTAATCAAGAATTTTTTGAATTCTTTATTCTGAGCATTCACATTTTAAGTTTTAGAGAATTAAGTCATAGGATTGAGTGAAAGAAGCAGATTTAATGCAAGCATTAGTTGTGGTTTAGGTTTAGCTGTGACAGCTGTCTAGGTAGTTTTTTCTACTGAGTGTCCATTATCTCTCCCCATTACATCCCCCTTTTCCCGAATACAAATGGCCAAAAGAAAAAACCCTTTTATTAAAGTTGTGAATTCAACTCTTTACATGTTATTTTATAAAAGGAACCTCAATTCCCTTAAATTAAGATGTTTGTCCAATTAGTTCCGGAGATATCATCATGACAAATGTTGAATATATTGCCGCCATCTTGAATCAAAATGGTGGATCCAAAAAATATTTCTTCAGCGTGGACTTAGAGCCTAATCTGAATAATATCTATAAAATTTCATGATTATAGGTCCAATGATGCCAGAGATGGCGTGATGATTCAGTCAAGTGGTATTTGCTTCAAAGAGCAAATTTTATCTCTTTCTATGTCACTAGTTCATTGATGATTGCCAACTAAAGGTGTGATAATGTAACAGGTACTTCAATTATCATCATTTCACTGGTGGTGCCCAAATAAAGGTTTAAAGCTACTTCTTCCATCATCAGATTTATTATTCTTTGAGTTATAACTATCCCATTGGCATGATTGTTGGTAACTATCAAGGTTTTAGTTTAAAACAGTCATTCACGGTCCAACTTGGTCATATAACACTCACTCCAACCACCCAATGTGGTACGACAGTTGAACTGTGACTGGAGTGGTTGGCCATGTTGTACGACAGTTGGACTGTGACTGGGGTGGTTCACCATGTTGTTCGACAGTTGGNAGTCATTCACGGTCCAACTTGGTCATATAACACTCACTCCAACCACCCAATGTGGTACGACAGTTGAACTGTGACTGGAGTGGTTGGCCATGTTGGACGACAAGATCGAGTCGGATTTCCCCAGCACGGATCCAGCATGCCCCACCCCGTACCATACGAACAAGTTCGATCGTGAATGGTTTTAAGATCTGAAAGTGTTACTCAAATTTCAAAGAGTGTGGTTAAAAGTTATTTAAATAGAGATTTGTAACTCCTAGATTACTTTGCCAGTCCGACTTTGGCATCGGTTTGTTGAGAAGAAAGAAATCCCAATTTGATTGACTTACGTCATGTAACGTCATTCTTTAGATAGCAAAACTTTTAAAGTCAGAAAGTTCTTTTAAGTTTAAAGATTTGCCAGTTTAAGGTTTGCCTTTAAGCAAACTATTAAGTTTTTATTTGTCTTTCTAGACTTGAAGAAGGGAAATAGACGGACCAAAGTTTGTTCAAGTTTATTCGCTGGTCCTTTCCAGTTAAACCCACTGTTCTTGCCCCAAGCTTAAACCAACCGGAAACGAAAAGAAAAAAACAATTTCCTATCCAAACAAAATCCTAGCTTAATAGCGAATTTCACCAACCATGTAACTAACAATTGCTTTATATTACATTAATTCTAATGTAATTGATGGCACACCTAAACACTTCTTATCTCTGTTTCAGATGGCTGATGATCTGTGTACACGTGTTAACGCCACGTGTCCTGGACAAGTCAGAAGAAAATGGCGTCCAAATCACGAATATATTGTCCTCAATTTCCCCATAGAGACCATTATAACAAGTAAGTTTGGCCATATTATGTCATCTGTATTTATCAAATGATTTTTTTTAATCAGAATTAACAGAATGTTTAGCCCTTTTCCATTCCATATATTGTGAAAATACAAACCGACCTTAACTTTTGCTTTCTGTCTGTCTGTCAAGGCGCGTAGAACGTCCTTCGACTTTATAGGCACAAATCTCGCTCCAACCGAATCCATTAATTTTGACACAATAGTAATAAATAATTGATAATTAATAAAGTTAATTTAAACAAACATGTGGCTCACGTTGGAGGCTTGGTTTCATTAAAAAATATTCTGCTGGCACATAACATCTTCACATTATCTTATCACGTAGGGTAAGTGACCCGAATATGAGACCCCTTTTTTGGTTTTGGTGTAACTCAGGATTTAAATAAATAAACAAACAGTTGATGTGACAAAACAATTTATAATATATTGTAATTCAATGGCAAATGTTTCAAAATAATTAAAAATGTATATTTCTTTTTTTAAAAAAAAGTTTTCTAAAAAAAGTCAAAATTTTGAGATTTACAAAAGTGGTCCTAATATGAGACCCTCTGCTTAAAACATTTGCATGATTTTTAAACCAATGTTTTACACTTTCCTCTCATTAATGGCAGTATTTGCATTAACATACATGTGAAAAACAAAAATCAGGCGTGATTTGGTAATATAAAAGAAACTGTGCCTAATTTGAGACCCTGCCTTTGTTAGGCCCGTGATGGGTCTCATATTAGGAACAACCACATTTATATATTCTAGAACGAATTTGTGAGGTTAGGATTGGTATAAACTTAAAAAGTGAAATACATGTCTTCACCTTGTCTAAATAGCTATCATTATATTATGAATAGATTTTAAGTTAATCTTTCCTTGATGTTTTAAACAAGCTTTCTGTGATCTTCTTAATAAATTTTAATAAGGAGTATAATAAAATAAAATCCACAGAAACTCTCTTCTCGACGGTAGGCGTCCAACTAACTCCGAGACTACTGATAGCCATAAACACCATCGTTTTTCGTTTGACTTGCCAGGCTGTAGCACATACCAGCCTCTTCAAGGTGGGGTCTCATATTAGGCACGGGTCTCATATTTGGAGCACTAACCCTACTTTATATATGTAATGCTTTTACAATCCAATATTGTCTATTTTATTTAACTGTTTTCCCCACCTTTTGTTTAAATATTTTTTATTTTTATTTTGAGCTTGCCGAAGGTAAATGAAGCTATTTTGTTATTCAGAAGATTGTCTCGGATTTTAAAAATTCAAGATAGAAATTCCTTTCAGACATCAGGGAACATTTTGGTCTCTTGTCCGTCTTTGTGTGTGTCGCGCTCAATTTTGTGCAAAACCAACGTATCTTAAAAAAAAATTCGTGCGTACTCTCATATCGCCATAATTGCTTGGCTGGCAAAACAAATCAGCAATGTTTGCACACTGTAATAAGCAACACAATTTGAGTAAGTGAGAGACACCAAGGGATGTGCCACACTTGCGTGGCAATAGGAACTGTTCCAACATCAGACATTACATTAATAAAATGGCTTGGCATTACGCCATGTCCCGCATTGTTTCGTCGCGTCCGACTCACGCTCGTCTCTGATAAGCCCTATATCTGATCTTCTTGATCTAGTATAGATCCAGAGTTGGGTGGGCGTGGGCATCGTCGGGCACCTGATGAGTCGGACCCGAAACGGGGCATGCCGAGCGAACATCTTATTAACGTAATGTCTGATGTTGGAACAGTTCCTATACGGNTTTTTTTTAATCAGAATTAACAGAATGTTTAGCCCTTTTCCATTCCATATATTGTGAAAATACAAACCGACCTTAACTTTTGCTTTCTGTCTGTCTGTCAAGGCGCGTAGAACGTCCTTCGACTTTATAGGCACAAATCTCGCTCCAACCGAATCCATTAATTTTGACACAATAGTAATAAATAATTGATAATTAATAAAGTTAATTTAAACAAACATGTGGCTCACGTTGGAGGCTTGGTTTCATTAAAAAATATTCTGCTGGCACATAACATCTTCACATTATCTTATCACGTAGGGTAAGTGACCCGAATATGAGACCCCTTTTTTGGTTTTGGTGTAACTCAGGATTTAAATAAATAAACAAACAGTTGATGTGACAAAACAATTTATAATATATTGTAATTCAATGGCAAATGTTTCAAAATAATTAAAAATGTATATTTCTTTTTTTAAAAAAAAGTTTTCTGAAAAAAAGTCAAAATTTTGAGATTTACAAAAGTGGTCCTAATATGAGACCCTCTGCTTAAAACATTTGCATGATTTTTAAACCAATGTTTTACACTTTCCTCTCATTAATGGCAGTATTTGCATTAACATATATGTGAAAAACAAAAATCAGGCGTGATTTGGTAATATAAAAGAAACTGTGCCTAATTTGAGACCCTGCCTTTGTTAGGCCCGTGATGGGTCTCATATTAGGAACAACCACATTTATATATTCTAGAACGAATTTGTGAGGTTAGGATTGGTATAAACTTAAAAAGTGAAATACATGTCTTCACCTTGTCTAAATAGCTATCATTATATTATGAATAGATTTTAAGTTAATCTTTCCTTGATGTTTTAAACAAGCTTTCTGTGATCTTCTTAATAAATTTTAATAAGGAGTATAATAAAATAAAATCCACAGAAACTCTCTTCTCGACGGTAGGCGTCCAACTAACTCCGAGACTACTGATAGCCATAAACACCATCGTTTTTCGTTTGACTTGCCAGGCTGTAGCACATACCAGCCTCTTCAAGGTGGGGTCTCATATTAGGCACGGGTCTCATATTTGGAGCACTAACCCTACTTTATATATGTAATGCTTTTACAATCCAATATTGTCTATTTTATTTAACTGTTTTCCCCACCTTTTGTTTAAATATTTTTTATTTTTATTTTGAGCTTGCCGAAGGTAAATGAAGCTATGTTGTTATTCAGAAGATTGTCTCGGATTTTAAAAATTCAAGATAGAAATTCCTTTCAGACATCAGGGAACATTTTGGTCTCTTGTCCGTCTTTGTGTGTGTCGCGCTCAATTTTGTGCAAAACCAACGTATCTTAAAAAAAAATTCGTGCGTACTCTCATATCGCCATAATTGCTTGGCTGGCAAAACAAATCAGCAATGTTTGCACACTGTAATAAGCAACACAATTTGAGTAAGTGAGAGACACCAAGGGATGTGCCACACTTGCGTGGCAATAGGAACTGTTCCAACATCAGACATTACATTAATAAAATGGCTTGGCATTACGCCATGTCCCGCATTGTTTCGTCGCGTCCGACCTATATCTGATCTTCTTGATCTAGTATAGATCCAGAGTTGGGTGGGCGTGGGCATCGTCGGGCACCTGATGAGTCGGACCCGAAACGGGACATGCCGAGCGAACATCTTATTAACGTAATGTCTGATGTTGGAACAGTTCCTATACGGAACACTTGCGTAGCACATCCCTTGGTGTCTCTCACTCACACAAATTTTTTTGCTTATATTTTAACAAACACATACCTTATAGACTAGGTAAAACCCTATCTGATTTTTATGGAGATTTTTTTCTGATTTTTCGAGCTGATCCTAGAAACCCTTACGCTTTTGGTAGTTTGGCCCTCCGTCTGTCGCATTTTCGATATCTCCCGACTTATAGTAACTCGAAATTTAAAATTTGGTATACAAGTTAAACTTTTTTAAAATTATATACTTAATTTAAATTATAAATAAACATGGATGGTTAAATAAATATGGATGGTTTGTCGAAAGTAGCCAGCAGATAGCATCAGATTAATTTCAACTACGCACATTAAATATAGCTAAATTGATTCTTTGTTTGATACTTGCGTTATCCAATTGGATACGTCCCTTGAAGTATTTTTATTTAAATATTTGTATTTTATAGTGAAACGATAATGTATTTTTGATTTAATTCTGTATTTTAATCCCTCTTTGAACAAATAAAAATGGAGGGAAAGTTTTCCCTTTATTCGTTAATTTTAAATGATAAAATTATCCTCCAAACAATTTTCATATAAATTGGATTTTCCAGTGGACGTGTTATGTATTATAAATAAAGCTTTTCATTATTTAAAACGAAATATATTATTAGTGTGAATACATTAATTAAAATTAAATTTATTAATGAATGAATAATATAATAATAGGTATGAAAAAAGCTTAAATCTCAATAATTAATAGTTATATTTATCCTCCTTTTTAACATTTTACGCACCTCTGCTGTGGTTAACAATAAAGGAGAATTTCCTTATTATTGATGTTAGATTTAGGGTCGCAACTACAGTTGCGACCCTTCTCTAAAACTTATAGAATTCTCATGAATTTCCTCTGCGGGAAATTCGTTATAAATCTCTTTAAAACTGTATTTAATCTTACTCAAAAGAGATTTTCGAACAAAAGGGAACTTAAACTATTGTATATCTTCAATTCTATTCATCTTTCATAAATAAAATAATTTATGTAGTTATTAAATACATTTTATTGATTAAACGGTACTCGTTTAGATTGTTACTCCCCTTTGTTGTTTCTAGAATATAAATGACTGACTAAATAACTATTAAGACAAAGGGATGTTTAGTCTAATGTACTTTTGGACAAAGGAATATCACCCTTCTGTTTTTATAAGGAAAGTAACAGTCTAAAGAAGAACATTCTGTAAACTTTCTTTAGATTGTTACTCCCCTCTGTTATTTTTATAAGGGAAGTAACAATCTAAAGAAGTGCCAATTAAACAATATAGCTTAGTTGTTAACTAATCTACTAATAACTCCTTATTCTGTGGAAGATGTGTTGTCCATTAGGACGAAACATTAGTGTTGTGAGGAACACTCAAAAAAAATAAATAATAATAATAATAATAATACCATTTATTGAAAAAAAAAGAAAATTCAAGTCAGCTCTCGCTGTGGTAGCCTTGCAGGGCTTAAAAGTTCCTCCATCTCGATAGAACATCGGCAATTTCATAACTAACTAAGTTTACATTTTACAATTAAATAAATAAATAGTAGATTTTAGAATTAATAAGTAACAACTATACATCTGGACTTGACTAGAATAATAACTATAGATAACATAAAATAATAAAAAAAGATAACGAGGATAACTAGAATAACAGAATAACAGAGACTAGAATAACGGTATTGCACTAACAGATAATTTATAAGTAATATAACTAATTTAACTATACCTAATAATTAATAATAATTAATTTTAACTAATTTAAAATAACTACAATAATTTAACTACAAAAAATAATTTAATTTAACTACATCTTCTAAAATTAAAATAACTAATTAACTACATGATTTAACTATAACTGATAAAATACATTTTAGTCTCTGTTCAACCACTCTTCAGCATATACTCTTCCCATTCTCTTCCATTCCTGTCTGTCTAAGGCAACCCGTTTCCACGTCTCGTTTCCACAGCACGCCTTCATTT
>KZ653457.1:0-10777 GCA_001010745.2 Gerris buenoi
ATGTATGTATACTTCATAATAGTTAAGAATATTTGTTATTGTTGTAAGTCTTTCTGCGTATTTATCTTATTTTACTTCCACTTGCCTCTAAATCTTGTTACCTAAATTGCCTTAAATCCTGATTTCCTAGCAAGCTGAAACTTGCACAGATTATTTATTTCTGCCGACCATACCA
Source organism: Gerris buenoi (assembly GCA_001010745.2). NCBI lineage: Eukaryota > Metazoa > Arthropoda > Insecta > Hemiptera > Gerridae > Gerris > Gerris buenoi. The sequence goes on from KZ653457.1 coordinate 176, forward strand.
TAATCTGTTAATATTTAATTCATTTATTAACTATTTATTAATGATAATAATTTTGTTGGTTAGTCTGTCTCTTAATCTTGTAAACTAAATGTAACTAACTCTCCGACTATTTAGAAAGCCGAAACGAAATGTGAGTCTTCATTGAAATTTGATTTCATCGAATTAAAAATATTTTTTCTAAAGTTTGAAGGAATGCTTGTTCGAATTTGGCAGGAATTATTCTTGAAGTCATTATATACAATCGACGTATATGAAGGATTTTTTTCATTTTTTGACGTCGCNACCTGCATCAGAAAATTAACATATACTTAAAAAGCTTGTATGACATCTTTAAATCGTTATATTTAAACTCTAGACATAATAAAATAAAAGTAATACACAATTAAGAATTTTAAATATTTGCAAACAAGAAGGGAGGAAGATATAAAACTCTGTAAAATTATTTAAAAAAAAATCTCAAAAACGGAACTTTAAGTATACATATACGAATTTAAGCATGTAATATGTATATTATACCGGAAAAATCAAGTTTCCAATATATAGATAGAAAAAAAGAATTCTAAACAAACCTCTGTAGAGCACTTTCATTCATATTTTTGCTTCCGAGCTTGCCGGAAGTAAACTGAAGCTATGCTATCGTTCTAAAGAACGAAAATTCATTACTTTATGTGAAAGACCAAAAGAACTATAATTCTAATTTTATGTAAAACTTTTAAACATTTTTAATAATAAATAAATTAAACAAGATATTGCAGGATTTAAATTCAATATGACTACTCTATAAGTAAGAAAGTTGACTAATTTTATTATTTTGTAGATATTACATAATACTACTTATTCTAATAATTAATTGTAGGTGAATCCTTTAAGGGTATGTGCAAGAAGAAAAGCAATATTTTATGTCTACTGTGGCAACGTTTTTACATTAGAATTTATTTTAAAATTTACTAAATTCTAATATAGTTACTATACAAACTATAATGACATTAATGATACATCGATATTATGAAAAAAATAAAGGCGTCACAGATTTAAATTTTGTAAATATTTAGTGAATTGAAGAAAGAACAGTGTTTTGAGTGCTAACATTCGAATTGTATACGTGATAAGTAAAAATTAGTAATACAAGAAATTTTCATTTTGTTTATATATTTATATATATTCAAATGTTTTTATTTATGTAACTGAAATAAAGTGCCAGACTTTTGGTTTATTGACCTTGAGATGAATTAGATTTAATTCGGTGTGTTTACATGGAAATGCACCGTATTTTAGAGAAGAAGGGGGAATTAATATATATCAGCGCTTACTTCATGCAGAGTTAGAGGCTTTTCAGGTTTTCTCTTGCAGTCGAATCTACCATATATAGCAGAGAACTTCCTAATTAACTCCATCCTCCGAGGATCTTCTTCAGGCATGGACATAACTTGCTGAAATCAAAAAATTATATAGATAAATTAGTACATCAATACAATCATTTACGGATGTAAATCCTTCGAAAAGCGTAAGATAAGAACTAAGTAGTTCTAAATTTTGGTAAAGCAATGAGTTGGAACATGAAAAGCTGTGATTTATATATCTTACAACCCAAGTTATTTCTTAAGCTTAAATCAGACAGTTCGTTGTTTTCTAACAAGTACTCAGGATGTATACATCAAGACGCAGGCGACGCAGAACAAAATGTGTATATGGTTAAAGATAAGTTGGAGATAAATTATAGTTCTATATTCTATATTCCAAGGTAAATCTATAGATGTGAACCAAATAAACCAAATAAAAGCAAATATACAATATACTATACATAGCTTGGTTTTCCGGAGAAATCCGCGCCTCGAAGGGGTTGAAATCCCACACACACTTTGCTTTCAGTAGTGGAAGCGAAATGTCGGACTTCAACCCCTTCGTAACGCGGATTATACTGGACAAGCTATGTTTTACGACTTAAGCTGCGGAAGCCTATACGCACCAAATTAACTGCAAATATGTCTGATGGGAATTAATCATGGTTAGTGATCTAGTCGTAGCAATTATTATGTATTATTAAACTTATAAGTATACTATTAAACAAACTATAAAGAATGTTAGAATTATAATAAAGCAGCCCCTACGCTATCAAGTCGCTTGATCAAAACATCGCGTCAACCTGATTGACACGAGCTTACAGCCGCCTTGGGGCGCATCAAGCATCCTATCAATCTTTTCATCAACACTCATTTGTAGCGGAGTTTTCGACTAGTGAACTGCTCCTCCTGGATTGTAGTAAATCAGTATTGTGTAGATACCATGGTTTCGAATCAGATTTGGAGTGTCGAGCANGGTCTACTGTTCACAGAACTACTAGTTATAACTAATTTATCGAAGAATTAATAAAACTGAAAGAAACTTAAGAAGAAATAATTGCTTTACCGAACAGATAAGACTTAAAGGATACAATTAAATGAACCGAATATGTCTATTAAAAGAATATATTGTGTTCGTTGTGTAGTTTAATTATTTTCAATTTAGTTTATTGTAAAGGAAAAAGACTTCAAAATAAAAATAAAAGTGATATAATCCTCTTTAAGTTATCTTATAATTCTAAAAAAAGTGATATCCTTATCTTATTTAAAGTTTATCTTTAAATAGTTTTTTTTACTTTTTATTTCCTGTTCTCTAAATTAATTGTTCAAAAGGGTTGAGAGTTTATTTATGGTAAAAAAGTGTACATAAAAAAAAGAAGTTCTTTAAAAAAAAATCTAATCTATAAACAGATTAAGAGAAAAAAACGGTCTTAATAATCATAAGACAAAAGACTAAGGGCAGACGGGAGCAGGTGGCTGCCCTACTCACGTCTTAAGGTATATCATTAAAGGGATCACTTACAAACTCAAAGGGTTTCAAAAACTCAGTGAGAATTTCAAAATTAGTATTTCCATTTCAAATGAAACACGACTAATTGGTCTTTTTCAAGTTGAATTGAGATATGGAGAGGTAAAACACCTGCTACAACTAACAACTAAAAACCTACCCTTTCTGGTAATTCTATCATTGACTTTGTATGACTGAATAATATCATCCTTTTTTGCTCAGACATTTTTTGACGGGTTCACGTCAAACATCTATAATTACGTAAGACATAATAATGTTTTTAAGTTTAACGAAGTTAAAGCATGGTTTATGTTTCAATTTAAGTTGATTATAGAAGGTTTTTGAAACCCTTTATTGAGGAATTTGACAGAATATTACCTAATTTAATGTTAACTGTTAATTGAAAATGAATGGTCACTGAATTAGATACAAAAAAAAACGACTAAAATTTTGTCAACTGATATTGTAATCACATCATTGTCAAACGACTATTACAAATATCAAATACAAAACCATGTATATATGTAGACACGCCCCTTCCTTTAGCTGCCTTATACAACCCTGAGACCAACATGTTTTAACCGGTCGTGACGTCACGCGGAGTCCTGCGACTGTCAACATCCGAGTTTTGTTTGGTGCGCGTGACCGTTCGTGACGTCAATCCGAGGAAAGATGTTGGTCTCACTGAGTGAGAGAAGTGGCGTGTTTATATAACATGGTCTAAGGGTTCGATATGTCAGTTTACCCAGGAAAGGAACATAATACTGCGCATACCGTAATACCATCCCAATACAGTCAAATGTTTTTATTTATGTAACTAAAATAAAGTGCCAGACTTTTGGTTTATTGACCTTGAGATGAATTAGATTTAATTCGGTGTGTTTACATGGAAATGCACCGTATTTTAGAGAAGAAGGGGGAATTAATATATATCAGCGCTTACTTCATGCAGAGTTAGAGGCTTTTCAGGTTTTCTCTTGCAGTCGAATCTACCATATATAGCAGAGAACTTCCTAATTAACTCCATCCTCCGAGGATCTTCTTCAGGCATGGACATAACTTGCTGAAATCAAAAAATTATATAGATAAATTAGTACATCAATACAATCATTTACGGATGTAAATCCTTCGAAAAGCGTAAGATAAGAACTAAGTAGTTCTAAATTTTGGTAAAGCAATGAGTTGGAACATGAAAAGCTGTGATTTATATATCTTACAACCCAAGTTATTTCTTAAGCTTAAATCAGACAGTTCGTTGTTTTCTAACAAGTACTCAGGATGTATACATCAAGACGCAGGCGACGCAGAACAAAATGTGTATAGGGTTAAAGATAAGTTGGAGATAAATTATAGTTCTATATTCTATATTCCAAGGTAAATCTATAGATGTGAACCAAATAAACCAAATAAAAGCAAATATACAATATACTATACATAGCTTGGTTTTCCGGAGAAATCCGCGCCTCGAAGGGGTTGAAATCCCACACACACTTTGCTTTCAGTAGTGGAAGCGAAATGTCGGACTTCAACCCCTTCGTAACGCGGATTATACTGGACAAGCTATGTTTTACGACTTAAGCTGCGGAAGCCTATACGCACCAAATTAACTGCAAATATGTCTGATGGGAATTAATCATGGTTAGTGATCTAGTCGTAGCAATTATTATGTATTATTAAACTTATAAGTATACTATTAAACAAACTATAAAGAATGTTAGAATTATAATAAAGCAGCCCCTACGCTATCAAGTCGCTTGATCAAAACATCGCGTCAACCTGATTGACACGAGCTTACAGCCGCCTTGGGGCGCATCAAGCATCCTATCAATCTTTTCATCAACACTCATTTGTAGCGGAGTTTTCGACTAGTGAACTGCTCCTCCTGGATTGTAGTAAATCAGTATTGTGTAGATACCATGGTTTCGAATCAGATTTGGAGTGTCGAGCAGGTGATTGATGGAATGCTTGATAAAAATTGCTCAAAAGCGCTCTGTCAATCCGCTTGACTCATTCAAAGTTTCCATCGATCTCCGTCAAGGCTTGACTCAAGCATCAAACGGGTTCCTAGACTATCAATCATGCTTTACACCATTGATTGACTCGCTGTTTTGATCAAGAGGCTTGATAGTGTAGGGGCTGCTTGATTTGAAATCCGTAAAGCCTGGTTTATACGATCCAAGTATACTTGTTCCAAGTAGTGGAACTTTTGTAGAGGTTAAGAGAGATTGTGTGTAATGTTTTTCCCTCTAGAACTTTCCAGTTAAATTGTACTTATTAAGTAATGAAACAGTCGTGATATATCACCTTCTGGTAAACGAAACCCTGCTTAACCTTATTTTTTTGTATTATCAAAGTCTACTTTCAGGTCCATCCAACTGAACTTGAGTCAAAGCTAATTTGGTCCAAGTATACTTGGATTGTGTAAACGTGGCTTAATTGCAATATTTAATAAAATAATAAATAATATAATAAATAAAAACTAACCTGAAAGTCTTTGGGTATCTTCTTTTTGGTATTTGATACCCTAGGTTCGAAATGAGGTAGATTTGGAACGAGTCCGAGAGCTGAATCAGATAGCCTCTGAATTTGAGTGTCTAGGAGGATGGGAGTCATTTGGAGAGGTGATCCGGGGCTACGGCCAGGCGACATCTCACCCTGTAATATCCAACCAGATCAATTAATCGTAAGCAGGTTATCATCAAGAGCAGATTGTTTCAACTCATGAGACCTCAAGAAAAGATGTCAAGAAAAGAAGTAAATGAACAGTAGATTGATCATTTATTTTACCTCGGTCTACTCGTCTACTCTCGCCATTCATTGCCAATAGAATCTATAAGGTTCTGCAAACTGTAACCTTAAGTGGCAGTATGCGGAGTACTTTATAGACTTAAGTTCTGATATACGACTTCACTGTATTGTAATACACTTACATATAAGGAATTTCTACTTACAGGTAAAGGTGAGAGAGGTGGTAACGGAGGAGTTTCTTTTCTTGGAGGCGGCTGACTGGGGGCAGGTGAAGGTGGCGCTACAGATGGACGTGGACTTAATCCACCGTTACCAACAAGTGGTGTTCGGAACATACCTGCATCAGAAAATTAACATATACTTAAAAAGCTTGTATGACATCTTTAAATCGTTATATTTAAACACTAGACATAATAAAATAAAAGTAATACACAATTAAGAATTTTAAATATTTGCAAACAAGGGAGGAAGATATAAAACTCTGTAAAATTATAAAAAAAAAAATCTCAAAAACGGAACTTTAAGTATACATATACGAATTTAAGCATGTAATATGTATATTATACCGGAAAAATCAAGTTTCCAATATATAGATAGAAAAAAAGAATTCTAAACAAACCTCTGTAGAGCACTTTCATTCATATTTTTGCTTCCGAGCTTGCCGGAAGTAAACTGAAGCTATGCTATCGTTCTAAAGAACGAAAATTCATTACTTTATGTGAAAGACCAAAAGAACTATAATTCTAATTTTATGTAAAACTTTTAAACATTTTTAATAATAAATAAATTAAACAAGATATTGCAGGATTTAAATTCAATATGACTACTCTATAAGTAAGAAAGTTGACTAATTTTATTATTTTGTAGATATTACATAATACTACTTATTCTAATAATTAATTGTAGGTGAATCCTTTAAGGGTATGTGCAAGAAGAAAAGCAATATTTTATGTCTACTGTGGCAACGTTTTTACATTAGAATTTATTTTAAAATTCACTAAATTCTAATATAGTTACTATACAAACTATAATGACATTAATGATACATCGATATTATGAAAAAAATAAAGGCGTCACAGATTNATAAGATTCATAGTAAAAAGATAAAATAATATTTCTCAAAATTATAGTAATTTAAAAAACAAAGATGTTTATTTTTTGCGCCTTAGGTAAAGAAACTTCTAGTTAATAGATCAAAATGATTATTTTTATTATTTCGAACTTCTTTTTTAAGGAAAAACAAATATTGGTGAAATAGTAAAATATGTAAATACATTTTTAGTTTCAAAACAAGCGAATTAATACGAAAGAGTGAACTATTAATATCAGTTGATAAAAAAAACTTTTTGGCTTTAGATGTTTCTCTTAATAGCAATCGTAATTTGACGTTGAGATCATATAAAAAAAATTTGGTTCCATAACAACATTCTCACATTGCTAACCTGCATAAAAAATCTTCCCTTTAATTTATATTTTTCATTTGATTTGTCTTGTAGTCGAGTCATCCATTCAAATTAGTAAATATTTAAAAAAAAGTTTTTAACATAAAGTTACTTACTATGCGCTAGAACACTGTAGATGATATTATTTAATTTCATGAATTTTACCTGAAGTATAAGCATACTCAATAAGAATACACATAAAACAAACGAAATGCCACACACAACAGACAAATGTTAAAACCACTATTCTGGCCGATTTCTAAGTTAGTGAAATATAATAACGTGTAAAATGTACTACTTAATCATATTGAAAACGGTACTAACATCGGATAGAAAGCTTTCTATTCATTATTCATTATATACTTACTAGCCGTTAGGCCCGCGGTAACGGGCAGAATAATAAATATGGTTGAGAAAAAGAGCTGAGAGATAATTAGNACAAAAATATCATTGTGTTAATTTCGTAGCTGAAATTCTTGGTCTTTATAGTTACTTTCTATCTTTAACTCTACACTATCAACATAGAAGTATTCTTAGTACTTCTAATTATTGTAAAACCAATGAATTTGTAAAGGTTTCATGTTACTAACAAACTCCGTGGCACAACAGACAACAGCCCGTGGTTGGCCTAGGCTTGACAAAGGGCTCATGTAAACTAAATACCTAGATGCAAAATGTGTCATGCAACTAACAAACTCCGTGGCACAACATCCCTTGGTCTTGGTGGGGTTAGGCCTACCACGAGAAGCCAAAAGGCTCATGTAAACCAAATTCCATTGACACCAACTAAATACTTGCTCTCTTATTATTCAGTATCTTACTACTTTGAGATTGCTTTATTGCTCAATTTTGAAGATGAAGCTGTTCTTTAAAATACCAGAATAGTCCTATTCCTATCCCAACTATATATTTGTCTTTATTAAATACATACATGATTTATTAATAGATAATAAACTTACTTTTAGTCGCTTGTTACAAGTATGAAATATGTAAAAAGGATAGTAGTTGGGGCTTAAAGAAAAAGATCGTGAACAATAAATATTAAGGAATGAGAAAAAGTAATGTAATCCAAGAATTTACTGAAGTAAAATCGGAGATGCTCAAGAAGGGAAAATCCAAGCTGCTGTTTGTTTTATTGGCTTAATCTACGCACAACTCAAAACCCCTCGCCTCGAGGACCAGATTGGTTTCTAACAGAACGTATACAATATCCCCACAATTATAACTTAAAGATGTAATGATGATGAATGAATTCTCACCCTCATCTATCTCTTATACACTTTTTTTCTCTCAGTGCTCCTACCTGACCATGATAATTCTTCAGCTAACCGTCTGGTCCTTCGAGGGTCCGACATCCTTAAAGACTGTAAGGAAATTGAAGAAGAGTTCGGTGACCTTATACTTAAGACATAGGGTGTGAAGGCCCATCACACCCCCTGCTCTACATATAAAGAACTCAACCCTTCTTCCAAGGAGAACCAAGGTTTTCTCAAGCAGATGGCCGATTGGACTTCTTCAAGACGACAAGGGTTTAAGACATATGCATACTCTATATATAGGTCATATATACCTTCAAGCATATGCACCGTATCCTTTAACCATCTGCCCTCAGATAAATAATAATTATGCCCCCAAGGGCCATCCGATTATCCTCCGATGCTCTTTATCCATTATCCATTAGACCATGTATTTTTTTCTTAATGCCTCGTATGTTTGTCCGTCGATAATTCGTCCATCGTAAACTTGTATTTTTATTTTCATTTTTTTCATATTTCATTTTTTTATGATAGTACCATCCTTTCGTTTAGAGCAGTCTTAGGTCCTGTCTTCTTCTTTTTTTCATTTCTTTTTCTTAGATCTTTTTTGTAAGATTCGTTACACCCCAGTGAACTCATTGAAATCCACAAACGCAAGCAATAAAAGCGTGTATACACAATTAGACGGAATTAAAATTTATTAATTTTTAATCTTGTATGATGAATGATGATGTAGCTTGGAAGAAAATGAATTCTGTTACAACTTATGTAAAAATATATTAGTTGATTTATATTTATTATAATACATTAATTATTAGAAATATATTGTAAAAATATATTCTTGATTAAATATTTTTAATATATTTAAAATATATGAATTATTTATTTTATAATTGATTACTATTATTCATAATCAATGAATAACATTATACAGATTACAGATACATATATCGGGAAATACAAGATACCTAGGTATGAATATTAATTCCTCGCTTCAAAGAAGAAGTCACAATTTAAAACAATAACTAATTTAAAACTGTATTCCCCCCCCCCCCATGCCTTATTTTCTCTGCTAGGATCGAGTTATCTTCAAGTGTAGAACAAGGTATCAGTGCGGAATCGAACAAAGATGTTATTTTTTAGACTTCAGTTCTAGGAAGAGCCTGCAACTACTCGGACCTATTGCTCATCTATGATTTTATTGTTGCATGCAACTGCTTAGGACAGTTATTTAGACTGTTACTCCCCTTATAAGAACAGAAGTGAGATGTTCCTTTGTCCGGTAAAAGTACATCGGACTAAACATCCCATTATCTTAATAGTTATTTAGACTAAAAGTGTATATATATGTAGTTATTTCCATTTATATTATCAACCAACATAGGAAGTAACAATATAAAGGAGTACCGCACTCAATTACTTCTTGTAGCGGGATCACTTTACCAAGATATTGTTCCAACAAAATTATATTACCTTTAAATAATACACTTTAGAGAATATAGCTATGAAATAATATACAAGATTCTTGCAAATATCGGACAAATATAGAGAATATTTTATGATTAACGTACTTATATGTTTGTAAAACGTATAGTTGCATAAAATATAACAATAAATGGTATTGGTAATATATTTGAAATAGGCACGGAATCTCTTCGTAATACTTGAATATGTATCCTTGAAGGGTACTTGAAATGTATCCTTCAGATAAATAAAACTACCAAGAAGAAAACTATATCAAACGGTTTGAAGCAGTAAAATATAGATAGATGAATTTCCAACTGCAACTTTTCAAACTAGAAATAAATACACATGCAAACTTAGTAAATTGTATTATTCTAGCATAAGTCCTTTAAAACTTATCTTGAAAGTCAAGTATTCCCTTCAGTTGGATATAATATCCATTTACGTCAAAATAAACTGACTTTTCTTAGAAACAATTGTGATCTAAATAAATAATACGTATTACATATTAACAAATGCAATACTACCTTTAGATTATTTTATAAGGAATATATTTATTAAAAAAATACATTATCATATGTTAATTCTGTTTGACGGATTTTTTTCCCAGGTGTTTAATAAATACTCAAAAACTTATAGTTTTCATATATTTTTTTATTATTCAGAGACGTTTCGACCCTTCTCTAAGGTCATTTTCAATCTTTATAATTTTCTAAAAATGAAAAAACATTAACAATAATTAGTTAAACTCCTTTATCTTTTCATATATTTTATACACAATAACTGTTATTCGTGAATAACAAGACTTTGACTATTTCTTTTAAATTCCTAACTTTCATGAAATT
>KZ653458.1:2262-34374 GCA_001010745.2 Gerris buenoi
AAGTATAATTGTAATTAAATTCGTGAGTAGATATTAGATGTCCCTATTTATTAAATTCTTATTTTTAAGTAGGTCAATTAGGGTGTATGAAGTAAGAGTTAACAACTCATCGTGGGTAGAAATTGGCTATATTTCGTCCCCCTTCGGGACATAATCATGCCTAAAACATCATTACATATAGTTAACAACTTTTTAAAATAAGATTTTTATAAAAAATGAACACTTAACTTTTTTAAACCATTGAAAATTAAAAATAACATTGAGATTATTACCTATGATGGGTGGAATTAGTCACATATACGCAAACTAAGTTGGTGTTGTCAAATAAATAATGAAATACATTAATTAAAATACTCCTTCACACTTTCACACATCGTTCCATAGACAGTTTTTTTTAAAAATAACTTAAAAATAGATAAAAATTAACAAATAACAAACACATGAACATAGAAAATGGTAACTTCAAAGGTAACCAAATTGAACCTTCGTTTTTATATCAGTTTTAAGACAAATTATTATTAAAATTGAATAGAAAATTTATAAATTGTAGTTAAAATATGTCATTTTAGTAAGTTATTTTATAAAGCAAAATTAATTATTTTTAAAGCATAAATTGTTATTGGATTTAGGCGGGAGTTATGATTTGAAAATATTTTAATTTTATGGTGTATGTAGATTAAATTATATGAGGGGTGATAGTTAAGGGAGGTTTGTAGGTATATTGGAAACAATAAAAGTGACTTTAATTATTTTTTTATGTTAAGGATAGCAGCATAATATTTATTTATATCCTTTGAGTCATTTTTAAAATTTATAGAGTTATCAGTCATGGCTTTAAAGGGAGGGGGGCGAAATATAGCCAATTTCTACCCACAATGAGTTGTTAACTCTTACTACATATACCCTAATTGACCTACTTAAAAATAAGAATATATTAATATATATATTAAAGTCAAATTGTAAGTTGTTACCGCAAGTTCGTAAGTTATCAAATGAGAATATCCCTACCGTCGATAGTAGCTTGATCTGGAGATCACTGGACCGGTTTCGGCTACACGCCATCATCAGCAGTGTCGAAGTCTCTCGTAGCACTCAACACACTCATCGAGTCTACATGAGAGAATGAAAATGTTCCTTTGACTAATGCTCTTCCTAATGTTCACGGACAGCGTTATCCGTCCGCCCAGTTCCATGAACCAAGAGAGAGAAGCGAGACTAGCTACAATCATCGACTTACCAGCTTGATATTAGAGATGTTATTAAAGACTTTTCCTGAAATAAAGGCTAGGAAGGTAGAAAAACAGTCAAAAAAGGTACTATAGGATTAAGAGAAAGATCCTAAAACACCACAAAAGTCATAAGAGATGTTTAGATACGAAATAAAATAGCATGAACACTTCTTATTTAGTTATTAAATTTAGATGAGTTTTATGTGAAATACAAGTTATTTCAAATGGATGACAGAGGGAGAAAGCGATGGTAGTAATATGGATAGGTTGGGATTTTTCAGTTCTCGATTAAGAGTAGCAAAAAAACTAGAAACGGCCTTGTATGAAGGACTAAGGCAGGCGTAAGCTTCGCTAGAAAATCGCAATGAACGCTCTACCGTCCTCGAGAGAGAACGATCAAACGTAATGACACTGTCTGACAAGTTCTTAAGACTTAATTATTTTACAAACATACTACAAAGAGAAGAGGTGGACAAAGTACACCTTTAGTTATTTTGTAAGATGAAAAGAGAAGGAATAACGTTATAATTTGGGGAAGGTTGGAAACGTCGGAAAGCTCATACAACGCAAATGAAATAGGTAGGTGGAGGGTTAGGAATGTCAAGGGTCGTGGAGAGGCAGCGTATCGCCAGGTATCAAGCTTTAAGTAGGCCTTTGACGGAAATCAATTTAGTCCAAGTGTATCTACCGGTTTCCAGCTTCCCCTCACAAGATTAGGGCAGCCGAGTTTTACCACCCTCTCTAGGAATGTAATAACATTCAATATTAAATCAAGTAATATGTAACATTTCATAAGGTAAGGACCTCTTCACCACTATCGAGAACCAGGCCCTCTTCTCCTTTTTTAAAAAGCCCTTTAAGGTACTAAGGGAAGCGAAATATCCAAGTCTTTCCTCTTCATATACTTCAACTTAACATTCTTATTCAAGTTATTACATTTTTTTTTATAACTTTTTTTTTTAAATATTAAAAACAGCCAAGCTTATATAAACAGTTTTATTTTCCTTACCGTAACTTACAAAGGATATTAAAAATATATTTTAGACAAGTTTATATTTATTTGTCTTATGGGGAAGAAGAAAAACTGCAAGCTTGCATTTCAATTAGGACTCGAGATTATGTTTGGCCAACGATAAACCTAAAACTCTTATCATACGATTAAAAGCCAAATACCTATTTACTCGTGCATCCACTGAAAACATCTTATGAATGGCTAGCCACTAGACAGGAAGAGACATAGTGTTGAGTGGAAGAGAGTCGTCATTTCCTCATTCTCCGAATTCCTTCAAGCAGACATGATCGCCATTGAGTAATTTAAGAAACGAGGGCAGTTTTTTATGAACTCATACATTTCCATAACCCGATCTTGGCAATGGTCCCATTAAATCAGATGATACGACTTCCCAAGTATCCGAAACTATTTTCTGCTCCCCGTGTAATCCATAAGGTCCATCCTGAGTAGGTTTACTTTGAATGCACGTCACACAACGCTTTATATAACACCGGACGTCTTCTTTCATTTTGGGCCAGCGATGATACGTCTTGTGGACTCCCATATGACCGGCGAGTGGAGAATCGTGGTATTGTATCAGTAGTTCCTTCCTTTCATCCTTCGGTACGACTCTCCTCCATTCTTCCATTCCAGCAACTTTAATTTTTTTAAATAACTGGTCATTTTCAACCTTCCACGACTCGTATAATAATGGATCTTCTTGCACATTGAGCACCATCTTTTTATACCACGGATCGTAGTACTGAACCGAAGCAACGTCAGCAAAATCAGCAAAATCCACTGAGCGTGAAAGGGCATCTGGTACGACATTCTCTTTTCCTTTTCAGTGCGTGTATTTAATGTCATACCCTTGGAGTCTTAGTGCCCACCTGGCTAACCGGCCTGAGGGATCTTTAAGGTTTTCCAACCATAACAATGAGTGATGATCTGTGACCACCTCGAATGGGTACCCATCTAGGTAAAGACGGAACTTTTCAACAGCCCAAATTAATGCAAGAAAATGTTGCTGAGAAATTCCTCTCCTGTTTCGTAAGAATTCGACTGGCACAGGCAATTACATGCTCTCCATCATCGAAGCACTGTGTAAGGACTCCACCTACCCCAACTGCCGACGCATCCGTCTGTAGAGAAAAGGCTTTATCGAAGTCTGGATATGAAAGAATCGGAGCCGAGCTCAGGCACTGTTTAATGTCTTGGAAAGACTTATCCGCGGCTTCGTTCCATTCAAACCGGTTATTTTTCTTTGTTACGATAGATAAAGGTTCAGTCCTGGAGGCGAAATTTGGTACGAACCTCCTATACCAACTTGCGAGCCCAATGAACCGTCTTAATCCTTTCGTTTGACATTCTTTGGTGGGGGGTAGTTCACGATTGCCGATACTTTCTCTGGGTCCACATGAACTCCAGCACTATCAACCACGAAACCCAAATATTTCAAATCCTGGCGACAAAAATGTGATTTTCCCTCATTAACCGTGAGTCCAGCATCCCTCAGTCTTACTAGCACCTTTTCCAAGCATTTTAAATGACTGTCAAAGTCTGGGGTCACAAAAATTATATCGTCTAAATAGACGAACACGTAAGGCTCAAGATCTCCTCCCAGCACCTGGTCAATAAGGCGTTGCCATGTTCCTGGAGCGTTGTGCAAGCCGAACGGCATCCTGTTGAAGTCGAATAATCCCCTGCCGGGTATGATAAAGGCCGTTCTTTCATTTGACGCCTCTACCAAATCGATCTGCCAGTAGGCTGATTCAATGGTTGAAAGAAATTTTGCTTGACGAAGTTTGTCCAAGATATTGTTGATATAGGGCAACGGATAAGCGTCCCTCTTAGTAACTTTTTTACCCTCCGAAAATCAATGCACATTCAATAAGACTGATCATTCTTTTTTACTAAGACTACTGGTGAACTCCATGGACTCTTGGAAGGCCTTACTATTCCTTGCTGCAGGAGGTCGTCCAGTTGTCGGTGAAGTTCGACCGTCAGCACCGGAGAGAGGGGGTAGAGTCGTTGCTTGATAGGTTCCGCATTACCGGTGTCGATCTTATATCTGTTAAGTGAGTAGATCTGAGCCGATAACTGCCTGTAGCACGACATCTCTGAAGGACCATGCTTAGCATGTTTGACTGACTTCCTGAAAGATTGTAAAACAATGTTGGTTCTGATTCCACCACTTCGTCCACCTCCACCTCGTCCACGACGTCCTTGTACCACCATTCGTTTTTCTTTGCATCTAATACGAGCCCAAAGATTTCCCAGAAATCAATTCCTAGTATCAAATCCTGAGTGAGAGTGTGTACAACAATAAATGGAAATAACTTAGTTTTTCCTTCCAGCTCAACTTTAACTTTGGCTTCACCGAGAATCTCCACCTTCCTACCATCAGCGACTCTGAAATGTCTCACATCACAGACTTCCAGAGCCACATCTGTCCTTCTTAATTACATCCCAGCACCGGGCTCCAATCAGTGATCGTGATGCCTCAGAGTCCAATAAACCTTTCCAGTTCTTTCCAGCAATGGTTACTGCCATATACATCCTCGTGTCCCGTTGTTTACTCTTCATAGCGTACGATACTTCTGACGGTTTTCAGAATTCCTCGACTACTTTTAGCCACGATTTGAACTCCTCTTGTGATGTTTTCCTGGCTATTTCAGAATACATAGAGGACCGTCGGGACTAACCAGTCATCGCGCGGCCTCCCTTGAGTTTCCCGACTTCTCTTTGCTTTCTTTACCACTGCCATTACATTTCTTGCATTGGAAGCTTTTAACCCCTGGTATACCACACCCATAACATCCAATAAACTTGTTTTTGTTCGGACAGAACCGGGACAAATGACCTTCTTCTCTGCATACCCAGCATGATCTATCTTCCCTGCTTCCATTACTCTCGGCCATACTCGCATGCACGAGTGCTTCACTGACGTCCTTCCGCATCTTAACCTTATACGACAGATCCGGCTCAAGACAATCTCTCTGGCGGACCGCCGGTGGTTTATATTGCTGCACTCTATAACGGCACTCTTCCAACCTACGACAATAACTCAATAGTTGCTCCACGGTAGTAATGCTTTCTACGTGCAGACCCAGACCCTCTTGGTAGAAGGGCAGGATGTTCTTTAATAAAATATTTGTCTTCTTTTTTTCGCTAGGAGCACCTTGCGATCTCTTACGGATCTCCTTCCGCAGTCTTTCAGCTCTTAACCTTCTGGTTAACTCTTGTCACGAGTTAAGCTCGTTTCTGTATGCTCGGAACCAAGCTAGGGCAGACCCCGAGAACAAATCAACCGCTGAGTTCCACAGGTCGGAGTCCGTAGCGTTTCTGGCGGCCTTTAACTCGTAAACCCTTTCAAGAAATGCGCTTAGACTTAAGCCTTCTCCATCACCACATTTTTTTTTTTTTTTTTTTTAAATCCCATTTAGATATTGGCACTTGCTCGCTAATCAGGTATCTTACGACGGGGTCACTTCCGGGAACAATATGCAACACTGCAGGGCAAGATTCTCCACCCACAACGTTTGTAGTTACAGGCTGAGAAGAAGGCTGGGTTAACACACTAATAACTTCTTGCCTCCCCCCAAGTACCAATAGCAACACTCGGTTCGTCTAGTACTGATGGTTCCTCCGATAGTTCTAGTACTGCCGCCACTAGGGTAGATAGTCGAAACTGTTCCTCTTCCGTCCCTGCTTCTATAAATATTTTTTATGTCTAATTTTTTAATACAATATGTGAATACATATCGTATGTAAATACCAACTACCATCAGCTAATTTAGTTTTTACAGGCTTAATTTAACAGTGAAATGTTTTGGTATGTATGTTCGGGTCAAATCTTGTAATTGAATTATAAAGCAGTTATCTTAAACGATTGAATTGAAATTTTGCATACACGTTTAGTTTGGATGACAATGCATTTTAAATCCAATATGGCGGACAAGTTATTTTTTTTCTAAGCACGACCATGATATGGGTACATACCAACAACTACAGTCGTCAGCTAAGTTTAATTTTTACGAGCTTATATTTGACTTGCAATGTTTGTATGTATGTTCGGGTCAAATCTTGCCACTAAATTTTAAAGCAGTTATCCTCAACCGCAACCCGCAACCGATTAAATTAAAATATTTCATACACGTTTAGTTTAGATGACAATGCATTCTAAATCCATTATGGCGGACAGCCCAACTGCTCAAGATTGCGGAATAGTTATTTACGCAACAAGGGAGAGAAGTATGTTTTACTGCTCGAGGTTAGGTTTTCTCCTGAAGCACCGCCGAAGGAGAAAACTTCATTAGCTCCCGAGGCCGTAAGGCCGAGGGAGATAACTATAGTATTAGCTCTCGAGGCTTGCCGAGGGAGATAACTATAGTATTAGCTCTCGAGGCTTGCCGAGGGAGATAACTATAGTATTAGCTCTCGAGGCTTGCCGAGGGAGATAANATTTGTAAATTTAGATATATATGCTCAAGATCCTCCTTTACACCGCTTTCGAAGCACAGCGAAGATTGCGCTTTTCCTATCTTGTTTAAATAAAAATTACAAATGCCTTGATTGTCTCTCGATCTACTGGTTGTCACCATTGATCTGGTTATTGCTATACCACTATTATACCATGCAGTGTTGACCCAAAACGACTATTATTCTCTACCTTTTTGAGCTTTTAATTTTTTCCTTTAGACCCTACTTACCAATAAGAATCATTTATAAGGAAACAAACCAAACTACTTACCTACTCTTCCTTTTTCTATTTTTTAATAAAATAATACACTATATCAATTTAATGACTTTTAGGGTTAAAACCAAAAAAAGAAACCCTTATAATTTCGTTCCTGAATCTGTGTGTCTGTCATTCTGTACGGTTCCAATAACTTTTGAATCAAAAGAGATAAAAACATGAAACTTTCTAGTAAAAAGATCGTTCAAAATTATCAGCTGTTCAAATCCAAAATGGCGAATAATTCCGTCATGGGATTTTTTTTTTTTTTTGAGTGGGGCATAAAGGGATAGGTATTAAAGAGTAGATTTCAAAAATATAAAAAACATGTGGAAATTGTTTATTTTTCGTGCCATTTTGTCAAAAAACGTTAAAATTTTCCGTTTCCTCCCTTCCCGTAAAACTATATTCTGTTGTTACTAAAAATATGCAAATCCCAGCAGACAGCACACTGGGCACTGGGCTGTAGAAAAAATAAGAATGGTATTTGATATTTGATCTGATGAACTGGGAATCCAAAATAGTGGATAATTCCTGTCAAAGGAAAGCATTTTTATTTTTATTTTGAGTTGGGTATCAAATGAAAGGTACTGGTTACAAAAGTTGTATATAACACTTGTTAAAGGTGTTTAATTTTCCCTGCCTTTTCGTTTAACAACAATAAAATGTTGTGTCCCCTCCCCCTTATACTAATTTTATGTTTACAATACCAACAAACCCCTTTTTACGTAGGACTTCATGCACAACAAATTTATTTTATGCATTAAATGGAATATTTTATATGGAATTTATTTTCCATATTTTCCAGGGCTCTGAGTGAAGCTCCCCTTACCCTGAGGCCTGTGTGCGGTTGACCCCATGCACACGGCTAGTTCCGGCTCTGAGTGAGGCCCCCCTTACCCTGAGGCCTGTGTGCGGTTGACCCCATGCACACGGCTAGTTCCGGCTCTGAGTGAGGCCCCCCTTACCCTGAGGCCTGTGTGCGGTTGACCCCATGCACACGGCTAGTTCCGGCTCTGAGTGAAGCTCCCCTTACCCCGAGGCCTGTGTGCGGTTGACCCCATGCACACGGCTAGTTTCGGCTCTGAGTGAGGCCTCCAACTGGAATTTATTTAAATATGTACTTATTATAGATTTCAGGGAGAGGATTAGGATGGACTGGAGGAACTCTGGACAAACTTGAAAGTATTCCAGGGTATCGAGTAGAGTTGACCAGACCAGACATGCAACAGTGTCTTGAAAAATGTTCTTGTTTCATCGCAGCTACAACCAAGGACATTTGTCCAGCTGATAAAATATTTTATAAAATAAGAGATATCACTTCCACAGTTGATAATATAAACCTTATAACAGGTACTGTATATCAAAATAAATGTGGAAATGGTTTATCTTGTGGATGTTAATGATTTCATATTGTGTGTTGTCTTATAAAGTTTGATTTCATATTAGGATGTGATATGATGATATAATATTGTTTGTATGTTGTTGTTGGGTGTACACAAGGGCTTGGTCAACTCTTTATAGAGCTACTCATGTAATTAGAATCGGAGTTAATTTTCACCATCAGGATAATCTTACACACAAGGAAAAAAGTATTTAAAAATTAATTTTAAACAAGATTAGGACACTTATAATAATAAAAAAAATTTGCTAAAAGTTATTGAAAAAAAGATACAAACGTTGTGTTTTTGTATATATTCATTTGTGGCTTCGGCCAATGGATGTTGTTTTGAGTACACGGACATAAATAGAAAGATCGAACCACTTAAAAGATTTTCGTTTCTTGAATAAATGAGTCACTTGAAGTATATTTTGCTTTATTTATGAGAAAATAACCGATTGATAAGTTTTAATTTATAAATTTATTTCATTTTCAGGGTCTATTCTGTCGAAGAAGATAGCTGCAGGTGTTCGACATTTAGTATTAGATATTAAAGTCGGTAAGGGAGCATTTATGAAAAGCACTGAAAAGGCTGAGGAGCTTGCAAAGAAAATGGTATATAAACTAAATTAATTAAACTTATTTTTTATTTTTATTATTATTATTATTTTTTTTTTTATAACAAATTAATTGTTATTGTACGGGAAGTATCAATATTATCATTATTAAGAGCTGAATACATTAATTTACAGATTTCGGTCTCCAAAGCTTTTAACATGAAGACACGAGCCTTGCTGACCAGAATGGACGATCCTATTGGTATGACTATAGGAAACTCATTAGAAATCGAGGAGTCTATTGACGTACTTTTAAAGAAAGGTCCTGATGATTTGGTCGAATTAGTGACTCATATAGGTAAATATCAATTCAATTTTTAAATGATACTAGTCATCGATATTGATAAATATTGAACATATTAGACTGACTAATAATAAGCTAAGAAGATGTTAAGAAAAAAAAAAATAAATAATAATAATAATAATAATNGGATTTGTACTTACTGAAATCAGGTACTGTTAATCGCCCAATTAGTTAAAAATTCCAGAACATTCAGTTTTATATATAATTAAAAATATAAATACAATTATACCCCCTATTATGATTTTAGCTTGAGAAATATCGCAAAAGTGAGGCGATTACATTTCCTCAAAGACCCGACTAATCGAGAAATTATATCTAAAAGGAACCGCCAACTTATTTATCTAACGAATAAGATAATAGTTAAATTATTGAAATTTTTCCAACCTTAATTCCATCGTGAAATGCACAACATGGAATCGCACATAAAAATCTTTTCTTCTGCTCCATCCTAAGATCTACTCGTTCGTACGTTGGAGCACTAAAACTTTTTTTTATCAAACATTTTTTTAATAAAAAAAGATAACACGATTACTTTAAAAAAGATTTTAACACCTTGAATGTAATATCTGAGCAACAGACAAATACCATCTTGTGTTTTATCAGGAGAATGCGCTGGCGCTGGTGCATATGTGTCAGATGGGCTACTGAGGGAGTCTCAGTTTGGTCTCGGCCTTCACAGTGTGACAGCCGACAGTCAGTACGTCGACCTCATACCTCGCTGTTAATTGTTAATTTAAAATCGACCCACCTGACTGACGATTCCTACCACTGTAAGTAAAATTAGCCGCCACTCAGACAGTTATTTCCTTAAACCTACCTTAATTTTAAGTACCGAATATGGATGGAGCCACAAAAAATGTTTCTAAGAGTAAAAAAAGACTAGTGCAAGTTGCACTAGCTCCTCCTCCTTTACCGGATTCCAATATAATATGGATTCAGATGATTCATATACGCCAGAAGACAGTTCTTATCTTTACTCAAATCATGATGGCTCGTCTGAAAATTACAGAGATAACCACGAAGAACATGAAATTGAAGACGAATCTGATATTAATTAATATATGTTGGCTACTTTGTTCAACAACGATGAGAATAAAACTAATGACGACTTATTCTCAAGCTAAAATCATAGTTTATTTCAACATTACAATTATTTTATAAATTATAATTACTGTACATTGCAATTTTACTGTTCATTTACTGATTAACTATAGACACTTGCATCTTTACTGACCTGATGAAATCGTCACGGTTATTATCATATATAAAGGTTCTTACTCCTACGTATCATCAAATTTACCCTAAAATATTTAACATCGATTAAAATGATCGATGATACCCACATGTTATGTAGGTCATTAACATTACGAGCTATAAGATCGATAAATTCGATCGGATTTGTACTTACTGAAATCAGGTACTGTTAATCGCCCAATTAGTTAAAAATTCCAGAACATTCAGTTTTATATATAATTAAAAATATAAATACAATTATACCCCCTATTATGATTTTAGCTTGAGAAATATCGCAAAAGTGAGGCGATTACATTTCCTCAAAGACCCGACTAATCGAGAAATTATATCTAAAAGGAACCGCCAACTTATTTATCTAACGAATAAGATAATAGTTAAATTATTGAAATTTTTCCAACCTTAATTCCATCGTGAAATGCACAACATGGAATCGCACATAAAAATCTTTTCTTCTGCTCCATCCTAAGATCTACTCGTTCGTACGTTGGAGCACTAAAACTTTTTTTTATCAAACATTTTTTTAATAAAAAAAGATAACACGATTACTTTAAAAAAGATTTTAACACCTTGAATGTAATATCTGAGCAACAGACAAATACCATCTTGTGTTTTATCAGGAGAATGCGCTGGCGCTGGTGCATATGTGTCAGATGGGCTACTGAGGGAGTCTCAGTTTGGTCTCGGCCTTCACAGTGTGACAGCCGACAGTCAGTACGTCGACCTCATACCTCGCTGTTAATTGTTAATTTAAAATCGACCCACCTGACTGACGATTCCTACCACTGTAAGTAAAATTAGCCGCCACTCAGACAGTTATTTCCTTAAACCTACCTTAATTTTAAGTACCGAATATGGATGGAGCCACAAAAAATGTTTCTAAGAGTAAAAAAAGACTAGTGCAAGTTGCACTAGCTCCTCCTCCTTTACCGGATTCCAATATAATATGGATTCAGATGATTCATATACGCCAGAAGACAGTTCTTATCTTTACTCAAATCATGATGGCTCGTCTGAAAATTACAGAGATAACCACGAAGAACATGAAATTGAAGACGAATCTGATATTAATTAATATATGTTGGCTACTTTGTTCAACAACGATGAGAATAAAACTAATGACGACTTATTCTCAAGCTAAAATCATAGTTTATTTCAACATTACAATTATTTTATAAATTATAATTACTGTACATTGCAATTTTACTGTTCATTTACTGATTAACTATAGACACTTGCATCTTTACTGACCTGATGAAATCGTCACGGTTATTATCATATATAAAGGTTCTTACTCCTACGTATCATCAAATTTACCCTAAAATATTTAACATCGATTAAAATGATCGATGATACCCACATGTTATGTAGGTCATTAACATTACGAGCTATAAGATCGATAAATTCGATCGGATTTGTACTTACTGAAATCAGGTACTGTTAATCGCCCAATTAGTTAAAAATTCCAGAACATTCAGTTTTATATATAATTAAAAATATAAATACAATTATACCCCCTATTATGATTTTAGCTTGAGAAATATCGCAAAAGTGAGGCGATTACATTTCCTCAAAGACCCGACTAATCGAGAAATTATATCTAAAAGGAACCGCCAACTTATTTATCTAACGAATAAGATAATAGTTAAATTATTGAAATTTTTCCAACCTTAATTCCATCGTGAAATGCACAACATGGAATCGCACATAAAAATCTTTTCTTCTGCTCCATCCTAAGATCTACTCGTTCGTACGTTGGAGCACTAAAACTTTTTTTTATCAAACATTTTTTTAATAAAAAAAGATAACACGATTACTTTAAAAAAGATTTTAACACCTTGAATGTAATATCTGAGCAACAGACAAATACCATCTTGTGTTTTATCAGGAGAATGCGCTGGCGCTGGTGCATATGTGTCAGATGGGCTACTGAGGGAGTCTCAGTTTGGTCTCGGCCTTCACAGTGTGACAGCCGACAGTCAGTACGTCGACCTCATACCTCGCTGTTAATTGTTAATTTAAAATCGACCCACCTGACTGACGATTCCTACCACTGTAAGTAAAATTAGCCGCCACTCAGACAGTTATTTCCTTAAACCTACCTTAATTTTAAGTACCGAATATGGATGGAGCCACAAAAAATGTTTCTAAGAGTAAAAAAAGACTAGTGCAAGTTGCACTAGCTCCTCCTCCTTTACCGGATTCCAATATAATATGGATTCAGATGATTCATATACGCCAGAAGACAGTTCTTATCTTTACTCAAATCATGATGGCTCGTCTGAAAATTACAGAGATAACCACGAAGAACATGAAATTGAAGACGAATCTGATATTAATTAATATATGTTGGCTACTTTGTTCAACAACGATGAGAATAAAACTAATGACGACTTATTCTCAAGCTAAAATCATAGTTTATTTCAACATTACAATTATTTTATAAATTATAATTACTGTACATTGCAATTTTACTGTTCATTTACTGATTAACTATAGACACTTGCATCTTTACTGACCTGATGAAATCGTCACGGTTATTATCATATATAAAGGTTCTTACTCCTACGTATCATCAAATTTACCCTAAAATATTTAACATCGATTAAAATGATCGATGATACCCACATGTTATGTAGGTCATTAACATTACGAGCTATAAGATCGATAAATTCGATCGGATTTGTACTTACTGAAATCAGGTACTGTTAATCGCCCAATTAGTTAAAAATTCCAGAACATTCAGTTTTATATATAATTAAAAATATAAATACAATTATACCCCCTATTATGATTTTAGCTTGAGAAATATCGCAAAAGTGAGGCGATTACATTTCCTCAAAGACCCGACTAATCGAGAAATTATATCTAAAAGGAACCGCCAACTTATTTATCTAACGAATAAGATAATAGTTAAATTATTGAAATTTTTCCAACCTTAATTCCATCGTGAAATGCACAACATGGAATCGCACATAAAAATCTTTTCTTCTGCTCCATCCTAAGATCTACTCGTTCGTACGTTGGAGCACTAAAACTTTTTTTTATCAAACATTTTTTTAATAAAAAAAGATAACACGATTACTTTAAAAAAGATTTTAACACCTTGAATGTAATATCTGAGCAACAGACAAATACCATCTTGTGTTTTATCAGGAGAATGCGCTGGCGCTGGTGCATATGTGTCAGATGGGCTACTGAGGGAGTCTCAGTTTGGTCTCGGCCTTCACAGTGTGACAGCCGACAGTCAGTACGTCGACCTCATACCTCGCTG
The DNA here is from genome assembly GCA_001010745.2 of Gerris buenoi. Classification (NCBI taxonomy): domain Eukaryota; kingdom Metazoa; phylum Arthropoda; class Insecta; order Hemiptera; family Gerridae; genus Gerris; species Gerris buenoi. Next base: position 16,048 of record KZ653458.1, read on the forward strand.
TTAATTGTTAATTTAAAATCGACCCACCTGACTGACGATTCCTACCACTGTAAGTAAAATTAGCCGCCACTCAGACAGTTATTTCCTTAAACCTACCTTAATTTTAAGTACCGAATATGGATGGAGCCACAAAAAATGTTTCTAAGAGTAAAAAAAGACTAGTGCAAGTTGCACTAGCTCCTCCTCCTTTACCGGATTCCAATATAATATGGATTCAGATGATTCATATACGCCAGAAGACAGTTCTTATCTTTACTCAAATCATGATGGCTCGTCTGAAAATTACAGAGATAACCACGAAGAACATGAAATTGAAGACGAATCTGATATTAATTAATATATGTTGGCTACTTTGTTCAACAACGATGAGAATAAAACTAATGACGACTTATTCTCAAGCTAAAATCATAGTTTATTTCAACATTACAATTATTTTATAAATTATAATTACTGTACATTGCAATTTTACTGTTCATTTACTGATTAACTATAGACACTTGCATCTTTACTGACCTGATGAAATCGTCACGGTTATTATCATATATAAAGGTTCTTACTCCTACGTATCATCAAATTTACCCTAAAATATTTAACATCGATTAAAATGATCGATGATACCCACATGTTATGTAGGTCATTAACATTACGAGCTATAAGATCGATAAATTCGATCGGATTTGTACTTACTGAAATCAGGTACTGTTAATCGCCCAATTAGTTAAAAATTCCAGAACATTCAGTTTTATATATAATTAAAAATATAAATACAATTATACCCCCTATTATGATTTTAGCTTGAGAAATATCGCAAAAGTGAGGCGATTACATTTCCTCAAAGACCCGACTAATCGAGAAATTATATCTAAAAGGAACCGCCAACTTATTTATCTAACGAATAAGATAATAGTTAAATTATTGAAATTTTTCCAACCTTAATTCCATCGTGAAATGCACAACATGGAATCGCACATAAAAATCTTTTCTTCTGCTCCATCCTAAGATCTACTCGTTCGTACGTTGGAGCACTAAAACTTTTTTTTATCAAACATTTTTTTAATAAAAAAAGATAACACGATTACTTTAAAAAAGATTTTAACACCTTGAATGTAATATCTGAGCAACAGACAAATACCATCTTGTGTTTTATCAGGAGAATGCGCTGGCGCTGGTGCATATGTGTCAGATGGGCTACTGAGGGAGTCTCAGTTTGGTCTCGGCCTTCACAGTGTGACAGCCGACAGTCAGTACGTCGACCTCATACCTCGCTGTTAATTGTTAATTTAAAATCGACCCACCTGACTGACGATTCCTACCACTGTAAGTAAAATTAGCCGCCACTCAGACAGTTATTTCCTTAAACCTACCTTAATTTTAAGTACCGAATATGGATGGAGCCACAAAAAATGTTTCTAAGAGTAAAAAAAGACTAGTGCAAGTTGCACTAGCTCCTCCTCCTTTACCGGATTCCAATATAATATGGATTCAGATGATTCATATACGCCAGAAGACAGTTCTTATCTTTACTCAAATCATGATGGCTCGTCTGAAAATTACAGAGATAACCACGAAGAACATGAAATTGAAGACGAATCTGATATTAATTAATATATGTTGGCTACTTTGTTCAACAACGATGAGAATAAAACTAATGACGACTTATTCTCAAGCTAAAATCATAGTTTATTTCAACATTACAATTATTTTATAAATTATAATTACTGTACATTGCAATTTTACTGTTCATTTACTGATTAACTATAGACACTTGCATCTTTACTGACCTGATGAAATCGTCACGGTTATTATCATATATAAAGGTTCTTACTCCTACGTATCATCAAATTTACCCTAAAATATTTAACATCGATTAAAATGATCGATGATACCCACATGTTATGTAGGTCATTAACATTACGAGCTATAAGATCGATAAATTCGATCGGATTTGTACTTACTGAAATCAGGTACTGTTAATCGCCCAATTAGTTAAAAATTCCAGAACATTCAGTTTTATATATAATTAAAAATATAAATACAATTATACCCCCTATTATGATTTTAGCTTGAGAAATATCGCAAAAGTGAGGCGATTACATTTCCTCAAAGACCCGACTAATCGAGAAATTATATCTAAAAGGAACCGCCAACTTATTTATCTAACGAATAAGATAATAGTTAAATTATTGAAATTTTTCCAACCTTAATTCCATCGTGAAATGCACAACATGGAATCGCACATAAAAATCTTTTCTTCTGCTCCATCCTAAGATCTACTCGTTCGTACGTTGGAGCACTAAAACTTTTTTTTATCAAACATTTTTTTAATAAAAAAAGATAACACGATTACTTTAAAAAAGATTTTAACACCTTGAATGTAATATCTGAGCAACAGACAAATACCATCTTGTGTTTTATCAGGAGAATGCGCTGGCGCTGGTGCATATGTGTCAGATGGGCTACTGAGGGAGTCTCAGTTTGGTCTCGGCCTTCACAGTGTGACAGCCGACAGTCAGTACGTCGACCTCATACCTCGCTGTTAATTGTTAATTTAAAATCGACCCACCTGACTGACGATTCCTACCACTGTAAGTAAAATTAGCCGCCACTCAGACAGTTATTTCCTTAAACCTACCTTAATTTTAAGTACCGAATATGGATGGAGCCACAAAAAATGTTTCTAAGAGTAAAAAAAGACTAGTGCAAGTTGCACTAGCTCCTCCTCCTTTACCGGATTCCAATATAATATGGATTCAGATGATTCATATACGCCAGAAGACAGTTCTTATCTTTACTCAAATCATGATGGCTCGTCTGAAAATTACAGAGATAACCACGAAGAACATGAAATTGAAGACGAATCTGATATTAATTAATATATGTTGGCTACTTTGTTCAACAACGATGAGAATAAAACTAATGACGACTTATTCTCAAGCTAAAATCATAGTTTATTTCAACATTACAATTATTTTATAAATTATAATTACTGTACATTGCAATTTTACTGTTCATTTACTGATTAACTATAGACACTTGCATCTTTACTGACCTGATGAAATCGTCACGGTTATTATCATATATAAAGGTTCTTACTCCTACGTATCATCAAATTTACCCTAAAATATTTAACATCGATTAAAATGATCGATGATACCCACATGTTATGTAGGTCATTAACATTACGAGCTATAAGATCGATAAATTCGATCGGATTTGTACTTACTGAAATCAGGTACTGTTAATCGCCCAATTAGTTAAAAATTCCAGAACATTCAGTTTTATATATAATTAAAAATATAAATACAATTATACCCCCTATTATGATTTTAGCTTGAGAAATATCGCAAAAGTGAGGCGATTACATTTCCTCAAAGACCCGACTAATCGAGAAATTATATCTAAAAGGAACCGCCAACTTATTTATCTAACGAATAAGATAATAGTTAAATTATTGAAATTTTTCCAACCTTAATTCCATCGTGAAATGCACAACATGGAATCGCACATAAAAATCTTTTCTTCTGCTCCATCCTAAGATCTACTCGTTCGTACGTTGGAGCACTAAAACTTTTTTTTATCAAACATTTTTTTAATAAAAAAAGATAACACGATTACTTTAAAAAAGATTTTAACACCTTGAATGTAATATCTGAGCAACAGACAAATACCATCTTGTGTTTTATCAGGAGAATGCGCTGGCGCTGGTGCATATGTGTCAGATGGGCTACTGAGGGAGTCTCAGTTTGGTCTCGGCCTTCACAGTGTGACAGCCGACAGTCAGTACGTCGACCTCATACCTCGCTGTTAATTGTTAATTTAAAATCGACCCACCTGACTGACGATTCCTACCACTGTAAGTAAAATTAGCCGCCACTCAGACAGTTATTTCCTTAAACCTACCTTAATTTTAAGTACCGAATATGGATGGAGCCACAAAAAATGTTTCTAAGAGTAAAAAAAGACTAGTGCAAGTTGCACTAGCTCCTCCTCCTTTACCGGATTCCAATATAATATGGATTCAGATGATTCATATACGCCAGAAGACAGTTCTTATCTTTACTCAAATCATGATGGCTCGTCTGAAAATTACAGAGATAACCACGAAGAACATGAAATTGAAGACGAATCTGATATTAATTAATATATGTTGGCTACTTTGTTCAACAACGATGAGAATAAAACTAATGACGACTTATTCTCAAGCTAAAATCATAGTTTATTTCAACATTACAATTATTTTATAAATTATAATTACTGTACATTGCAATTTTACTGTTCATTTACTGATTAACTATAGACACTTGCATCTTTACTGACCTGATGAAATCGTCACGGTTATTATCATATATAAAGGTTCTTACTCCTACGTATCATCAAATTTACCCTAAAATATTTAACATCGATTAAAATGATCGATGATACCCACATGTTATGTAGGTCATTAACATTACGAGCTATAAGATCGATAAATTCGATCGGATTTGTACTTACTGAAATCAGGTACTGTTAATCGCCCAATTAGTTAAAAATTCCAGAACATTCAGTTTTATATATAATTAAAAATATAAATACAATTATACCCCCTATTATGATTTTAGCTTGAGAAATATCGCAAAAGTGAGGCGATTACATTTCCTCAAAGACCCGACTAATCGAGAAATTATATCTAAAAGGAACCGCCAACTTATTTATCTAACGAATAAGATAATAGTTAAATTATTGAAATTTTTCCAACCTTAATTCCATCGTGAAATGCACAACATGGAATCGCACATAAAAATCTTTTCTTCTGCTCCATCCTAAGATCTACTCGTTCGTACGTTGGAGCACTAAAACTTTTTTTTATCAAACATTTTTTTAATAAAAAAAGATAACACGATTACTTTAAAAAAGATTTTAACACCTTGAATGTAATATCTGAGCAACAGACAAATACCATCTTGTGTTTTATCAGGAGAATGCGCTGGCGCTGGTGCATATGTGTCAGATGGGCTACTGAGGGAGTCTCAGTTTGGTCTCGGCCTTCACAGTGTGACAGCCGACAGTCAGTACGTCGACCTCATACCTCGCTGTTAATTGTTAATTTAAAATCGACCCACCTGACTGACGATTCCTACCACTGTAAGTAAAATTAGCCGCCACTCAGACAGTTATTTCCTTAAACCTACCTTAATTTTAAGTACCGAATATGGATGGAGCCACAAAAAATGTTTCTAAGAGTAAAAAAAGACTAGTGCAAGTTGCACTAGCTCCTCCTCCTTTACCGGATTCCAATATAATATGGATTCAGATGATTCATATACGCCAGAAGACAGTTCTTATCTTTACTCAAATCATGATGGCTCGTCTGAAAATTACAGAGATAACCACGAAGAACATGAAATTGAAGACGAATCTGATATTAATTAATATATGTTGGCTACTTTGTTCAACAACGATGAGAATAAAACTAATGACGACTTATTCTCAAGCTAAAATCATAGTTTATTTCAACATTACAATTATTTTATAAATTATAATTACTGTACATTGCAATTTTACTGTTCATTTACTGATTAACTATAGACACTTGCATCTTTACTGACCTGATGAAATCGTCACGGTTATTATCATATATANAATAATAATAATAATAATATAATAAATAATAATAATAATAATAATAAGTAAATAAGAAAACAAATATTTTTTTTATCGAACGGATGAGATTAGAATTTTTTCCCTATAAAATTCCAATTTTAAATTTAAAGCTGACGTTTACTTATGTGTTGTGGTAAAATGGATAACGCTGTCCAACACATCGGTTAAAGAAACATGTATATTAAATTTTAACTAAATCAGTAGCACACATAAATGTTACTGACAAATAGACAGACAGGGAGCATATGTTGTTAAATGTAAGAAAGAAGCTCACTGTATTATAAAAATCAATTATATTATTTAATAAGTACTAAAAATAAATTTAATCGAGGAAATGCTCGTAATGTGGGATTGTAAATTGATGTTGTCCTCGGTAATGAGTGGATAGAAGCAATGTAATGCAATAACATAGTGAATATTAAGAATATTCCGAATGTTTTAGCTGAAGAGGATAGGGGGAATAGATGGTAGTGGAGAGGGGGGCAGGTGCCTTCCTACATTACCCTCTCCAGTAGTCTTACAATTAGAATTCATTCTGACAGCATGGAAAAATAAAACAAAAAGAAAAAGGAGCAAAGTGCCAATGATTGCTCGAGATTTACTCATGTCCCAGATGTCAAAATCTTTAGCTCTCATTGGCCTCCCAGCCAAATTTTAGCTCTTATTAGCTCTCCTTGCGATTTTTCCACAATTTCAGAATCAATTCTAATCAAAAGTCTACTGTAACCCTTAACCAAACCAATATGGACGGCAAACTTTTTTTCTTAACTATACAAAAACTTGAGATTGAATCCAAATGAAAATTTTTACCGGCCAGTTTTAATCATAGTTTAGAAGGCCCTTTTCCCACAATAAAATTTAAATTTTAAATTTAAAGCTTACGTTGACGAGCGCGTTGCTTGCAAACCTTTGACAACGTCTAACAAACTTAGCCTGAGCATGAGCATTTGGTAAAAAGGAGCGTGTATACAACATTTTAACTAAATCATTCGACTTTTACTAAAGTTACGGTCATAAATGTAAACAGTACTGACAGACAGAAAGGCACAATGCATATTTAGTGGAGTGTAGGGAGCTTGCATCAATTATTTTTAACAGTTACACAGAAAACTGTTATGAACTTTATGGGAAAAATAAGTCCTATTATTGCTCTGTTTAGTAATAAATAAAATTGTTGAAATTAAATTATTATTGTATAATCTAAAGGAATAAATAAAATAATACGACAAAATATATTGATAAAAATGTAAACGATAATGATATTTAACAGAATCGATACTTTTTATAAAGGTGGAGAGCTTATGGTAATGAGTGGCAAAGCTAAAACAACGGAGGAAGGAAAGAAGAGAATGTCAGAGGTGATAGAAGACGGCTCGGCCTTACAGTCATTCCTAAAAATGCTGCTTTGCCAGGGAGTACCTTCTGAAACCGTCGCCAGATTAGGAAAAGGAGATTATTCTGCACTTCCTAAATCCAAACACACCACTCGAGTGGCATCTCGATCAAAAGGTTTGTTAAAACAATAACGGTCGTTCCAAAAGTGACTTTTATCTCTGTAGTATAATTCCAAGTAGGGGGATTTGCATAGCCGAGTACTGTTATGACCAGACCGAAGTCCAAACACAAATTTATCTGGTATCCTAGAGAAATAAAACAAATTGCACAGTAACGATGATATCAAGTGATGTGGGAATTGGCCAGGGTCTTGCGCTTTGTCGATCTCCGTGTACTTAAGTGTTTTCTCTTTTGGCGTCCTGTCTGTTTACAACTCTACAGCATGTCTACAAACGCAGCTTTATTTAGAACCTAAGGGACATCCTATATATTTATAAATTATGATTATTTTTTAACCGAATAGCAAGTTTTCTGTGCTTCCCTACCGAGTATATATATATTCGACAGGCTTATAAACTACTGAAAAGCATAAAAATAATTCCACAAAGCAAAACTATCTTGATGCCACTGAGTTCCCTCCTCCTGTTTCTCATAGATTTTATTGTTTTCTTTTAAAAAAATTAGTGATAATTATTGAAAGGGGACTTTGATTAGAGAAGTATACAGCTGCCATATTATCGAAATAGCCGTTTTACGAAAGTTCTTTTTGCTATAAAAGAAAATTGGTTCCAGAGATAACATCATGGAACCGTATGTATTTTACAACTAGTACCTAGGGGATAAGAGGAGCCTACCTACAAAATTTAATGGTCGTTAATCAAGTGGTATCAGAGATACTGTGGTGAGTCAGGGAGTGGTAATAGGAATGAATACATATAGATAAATGTTATGTAGTAGTTATGAATTACCCTCAATTTGTATTTCAGTTTCCAAAGAAAATCTTTTAAAGGTCTGTTGGGTAGTTGTATAATTAAAAACTTTCAATTTTCCATAATTTCATTTAATGCGATATTTCAACCCCTCCTTGGGTCATTATCAAGCTTTTCTTAATTCCAGCAATTCTCTAAACTATATTTTTTCTATACATTCTCTATCTCCTAATCATTTTAAAAAAAGAAAGAGTCTTAATTTTAATTAATTAATTAATTAGTCTTAAAATTATTATTTTTTTTTTTTTTATAAAAGTGATCTATTTCTCACGAAGAAAAACTCGCTCAACCGATTAAGTTACGCAGGAGAATGATTTTTCTCTGCCGTAACCTATAACCGGTCCCGAATCCAAGCCCATATAGGAGGCCCGTCTACTTACTGTTTGATCTAATCTACTTACTGTTTGATTTAATTGTTCAATTAAATATGCTTCTATACACAACTTCTTAATAAATATTTATAATTTGAACTCCTAAAAAAAAAACAATACAAGGTACTACTTTGATTCTCCCTCAAATGTGTCATTTGCAAATAATCAAATCCTAAAATCCTTATCCTTCCTCAAGAGATATTTAAATTTAATTTTCAAATTTATTTACAGGGTTTATAGAAGCGATTGACGGCCTCACTTTAGGTAAAGTGTCATGGACTTTAGGAGCCGGTCGAAACAAACCAGAAGATAACATAGATCACAGTGTCGGAATAAGACTTGATAAAAAGACCGGGGATCATGTTGAAATTGGAGAAAACCTAATGACAGTTTACCACAATCAACCTCTTAACAAAAATCAAATCGACGATTTAATCAAATCCATTTCATTTTCCGATAAGAAAACATATCCTCAAAGTATTGTAATAAAATCTCTGAGTTAGGGCAAAATAAATAAATAATCAGCTCACTCAGAGATTTTTTCTTATGTTTGTAAAGAATTGTATTGAATACTTTCAAATAAATGTATCCCTTTAAATGCCTAGAAAATTATACACGACTAAAGAAGAAAATCAAAATATTTTGTTATGCTTCAAATAAACTAACGAATAATTTCTTGATTAGTCAGGTCTTTTAAGGAAATGTAAACGCCTCAATTTTGCAATATTCCGATCCCTCCTTGGATCATTCTCAAGCTAAAATCATAGTTTATTTCAACATTACAATTATTTTATAAATTATAATTACTGTACATTGCAATTTTACTGTTCATTTACTGATTAACTATAGACACTTGCATCTTTACTGACCTGATGAAATCGTCACGGTTATTATCATATATAAAGGTTCTTACTCCTACGTATCATCAAATTTACCCTAAAATATTTAACATCGATTAAAATGATCGATGATACCCACATGTTATGTAGGTCATTAACATTACGAGCTATAAGATCGATAAATTCGATCGGATTTGTACTTACTGAAATCAGGTACTGTTAATCGCCCAATTAGTTAAAAATTCCAGAACATTCAGTTTTATATATAATTAAAAATATAAATACAATTATACCCCCTATTATGATTTTAGCTTGAGAAATATCGCAAAAGTGAGGCGATTACATTTCCTCAAAGACCCGACTAATCGAGAAATTATATCTAAAAGGAACCGCCAACTTATTTATCTAACGAATAAGATAATAGTTAAATTATTGAAATTTTTCCAACCTTAATTCCATCGTGAAATGCACAACATGGAATCGCACATAAGAATCTTTTCTTCTGCTCCATCCTAAGATCTACTCGTTCGTACGTTGGAGCACTAAAACTTTACTTGCATCAGAATGACTTGATTAGAATCAGATGAGAATCAAGTGGAATCACATATTTTGTAAAAAATAATAGTTTTTCCTGGAGTACCCACCTAGTAGTAGCTCAAGCAGGAATTTCATAAAAAATTGACTGTCTAAACCGTCAGGAGTAGCTTCGATGTACCTGATGCCCAGAGAAAACAAATATCGGAATCGTTACGCGCTGATGAAACTATAAAAAGTATACCTACTACTAAATACCTCCTACTCGTAGAACAAACAGAACAGTTAGGGCTGAGTCTTCGATTAAAGGGTTGAAAGCTGTTCGACTTAAAAAAAAAAAAAAAAAAAAAAAAAAAAAAAAAAATGGTTGTTATTGCCCTTACCAGAAAAATAGAATGACAAATTACAGATGCCTAAAATGTGAGACCCTAACTTGTATTGACACCCGACCACGAGCAATAACTTGGTAATTTTAGTTTATACTAAACTAATTTTTGATACAATAAGTATTTAGATTTTATGTAGGTATACACGTATTTTTACTTTTTTTTATATTGGTATTAGTAAAATAACTTTATTATCGAAATGACTTTAAATTAATTTACTAAATAAAATAATAAATTAAGAACGGTAACATCTAGTACCCACTTTTAGCTTTAAATAACCTAAAAATCGGAATGTCAGTTTGGTCCAAAGTCGAAAGCAGCCACAACAGTCGATTCATTTGCAATTTCTTCAAGAGAACACTAAACCGGTTCTCCGCCTCACTAGTGGATGTTGCCACTGTTAGTATATTTTGGGATGTTCCCTTCTAAGGGTTAAAACAGGGAGGGTGAGTGCAACTGAGTAGTTGAGGTACTTGGCACAAACTAAGGTCCTTTGCTCACCTATCTAGTGGTGGTTTGAAATGCAGCAAGGTAACATATGCTTAAGATTGATTGCTCACATAAAGTGCATGTGTCAAGTCTCCTCCTGACCAGTAGCACAACTACTGCATTATCAATTTCAACCCCTCCACTTTTGGAATTTAAGATTGGCTTCGATAGTGGATGTGAAATCATGCCATGTCCATTTCAGAAATAATAATAATAATAATATAATAAATAATAATAATATAAAATAAGGGTAAAATCAGCTAAATGCGTGTAATAAAAATAGATAGTTGTACATAGTTAATAACATCATTTATTAAAATTGTAAATAATGCCTACACAATTAAAGGAGTCACAAAAACACATTTAAAAAAAAAAATCAAATGAAAATATCTAATAATAAGAGATCAATAATTAAAAAAATGACAAATATTACTGTTATTAATGGTGGAAGTATGCGATATCAGTATTGTTATCAAGCTTTCCTAATTTCGGCATAAATCGATTTGAAAAATCGAACTTACTCCTATTGCACCCTCACAGGTGGCGTAGTTCGTGCTAATATAAGCTTATCGTATCGACATAATAAAGCTTCAGGATTAATAGCTTGAAAATACATACCTAAAAAATTTAAATTTAAGGCTAAGTCAGACTAATTTCAAACATTTTCATTACAAAGAATGTCCACCATTTACATAAAATGAAGTCTAAGACAATTGAAACTACTTAATAAACATTAAATTGAACTTAAAAAAATAATCAAATAACAAGAATCACTATTTCTTTTCATCAGGTAAATAAATATATTTAAATCTATGAACACTTGAATAGCATTATCAATTATTACAAACAAATAAATCATTTAACAAAAATGCATGGAGTATTATAAAGTGTAGATTCCCAAATCATAATTGCGTGGTTCTATCGTATTTTTTAGAACGAGCACTTTGAGGCAACGGCCTTAATTTTATATTTAGAAAAAAAGTAAATTAATAAGGATATCTATTTGATGGCCATCAAATCAAAACATTTACATTTTTTTTATTTTTTTATTATAACGATTGATTGATAGTAAGACGAGAGTACATACAATATTCATCGGTCATTTCAGATATTCATCATTTCAGATACTCCAGCAATTTTAAAACCTAAATCTAATTACCTCATACTTCGAAGTTTGCACTAATCTATTAATTATCATCTAAAAAGTACATTGTACACACCCTAAAACATATACAGGGTACTCGTTAAAAACCTATAAAACACGAATTACACGACTATAACTAACAGATATGTTGTACATATTAAAAAATGGAAGATTCACATTATCTTTCATCGATAATCCAGAATACGATGGAGTCGAAACAGTCTAAAAAATCGTCGAATCGTTTTCATCTTGAATTCCACAAAAACAAAACGAATACATAATAAAGGATAGACGAATGTGCAAAAGAACTCGCCGACAACATATCACTACGTCATCGGTGAACCGGTTCCACACTAGATACGACTTCTAATTAAAATTTCGGCATCTCAGTTGAAGAATAATTCTTTCAAGTTTGCACCTTTGTAACTTTGGATAATTTCTTTCAAGGGATCATACAGGTGAGTACAAATTAACAATTTGTTAATCAAAAATGGTTATATTTCACCCATTTCGGGCATCATCAGACCTAAAATAAAAAAATGAAAAATGATTTTCATTAATAAAGTTATAACTTATATATATAAAAAGAAATATAATCACTTTACAAANAGGTCTGATGATGCCCGAAATGGGTGAAATATAACCATTTTTGATTAACAAATTGTTAATTTGTACTCACCTGTATGATCCCTTGAAAGAAATTACGGCGTCTGTTATCACGATGTAAGACTAAGTTAGATAACAATTCCTCATTTTAAGCAAAAAAATTATAACCGCAACAGGATATCTATAAAGAAACTCGTTCTCCGGAAGTTTAATCGACGGAAGATATGTATCTAAAAAAAAAAACCATAACTAATGCTACGAACATGAAATTGCTTTTAATAATTCAGAAGACAGAAAAATCAACGTCCAAAACACTTGGAATCGATTAACTGAAATTGAAGAATTTGCTTATTGAAATGAAATGTTTCCATTTAACAGTTATATTGATTTTACGCTGTGACTTTATAAGCGATAATGTTGAGAAACTCTACTGTCATGTCATGAGCGATCACAGCGCCTCATTAAATATACAACCACGCTCACATAACGCTTCTTTTTTTACGAGTTTTTTTTTTCTACGAACTGCAATTTTATAGACGATTTAACTCTCTGAATTTTTTTATTCACTTATAATTCACACGAAAGCTTAAGGTAAGATTTTCATATACGGCGACGAAGCACCTTTTCCATTATTATAATGACTAATATTAATAATAAATCAATAGAATTAGTTTAAAAACTGTTTTCTCTTAATAGCTAATTAAAATGTTCCGACTTAAAACTAACGTACAAAAATAGCGTCGTACTAATTAATCGTTATCGATAAAAACCCTGAGTATATAGAAAAGTAAAAACATTAAAATAAACGTAACAATCTTACAGTAATTATGACATGAATTAATTAACAAGGATGAAACAACTTTTACATCTTTTTTTTAAAAAATTCTATCGATAAAACACTTTAATCTAATTCTTTAAAATTTGTCTGCCCGTCTAATAAGAATATCATAAGACATTTACATACACTAAAAATACCGACAACGGCTCATTTAACACCTAAACACTTAGTAAATATACGACTTAAACCAAGGCAATACTAAACTATATCACACGTAAACTATGTTATTATTATCTAATGCTAAACGTAACCTTAAGGTATTTGTATCGAAAGCAAGTTTAACTGTAGAGACGGAGAAATTGTTGTGAAATATATCAGGTGTGTTCCGACTCGCTCCTTACCTTGCCCTCTTATGAAATATTACTCACATTGCAACGGGTTCATCACAAATTATTAACATTAAAAACATTAAAAAAATCCCAAGAGATTAAGAACCTTTCGGTCAACACGAACGATAAGTGAGTATCTAGACATGTCTATACTCGGCTTTGGCTGAGGATCATTTGGCCTGTACGGCAGACAATTAGTAAACGATCCGTGCAAAATTCGGAACAGGTTCCTTAATCCGGACCGTGAGCCGGTTTGAGACGATCCCGCGGGTGGTTCCCAACTCGGTCGGAATATCTATAAGAACATCGAGCTTGCAGTGTCGCCATTAGGCACCGTTAATCTTAGATAGGAGAAACAAGGCGAATGGTTTTAGTCTTTCTTTTCATTCTTAAGCTGTTTTATAAAAACATGCGATAACAACAAAGAAGAAGGAGGCGTCCGGTGTGAAAATAATATTATAGGAATCACAAAAACTCCGCTTTGCTCGATATACTTCAGTAGAATATTAAGCTCGACAAGAGGCGGGTTGAGGTTTAGTCGTCTCAAATGGAAGACTCGAGTCAAGACGGAAAATGCACCGATTCGACAAATTGAAAACTTAACAAACTCTTCAACAGGTAATTTTGTCGCAGAAGAAATGTGGGAGAAAGTGTCGTTTTATTTTAGAAAGTCGATACGGGATATGTGATCGGTACAGCTCCCGTACTGAAAAACAATTGCTAGTAAAGCACCGATTGTGATTTGATGAAAATCAAAAATCGGGCGGCCTGCAATGCTCGTATCGTGGATTTTGACTGATCTGCAGTCGATCCACTATTACAGTGCTCCTTAACGGAATAATCGATTTATTAAACGTTAAGCTTTTATATCAAGTAGTCCTGGAAAGGCTGCGACAAATCTTAAAATTCAGAGTGAATACTTTAATCGATCAAGAGATGTTTTTTATCGCATTAGTGAGACGGTGATAAATGAATTATCCAAGGCACCTAAGAGTTTTTCTAGCAATAAAAATAGCTTTAAATCTCGCCATCTGAAATATTACACTTGCTCCATAATAGTATTTGGAATTTAGAAGTATATAAAAAGAAAAATAATAATAAAAAATTCAGGAGCACTCTTCAAAGTAGATTATTGCAGAGAAGGATAACCAGAAAGACGCCTACCTATCTGACGACCCGAACTTAGTTGCAATGTGAAATTCGACTATAACGTAAATTGATAATTAAACTCATTTTCTCTTATAATTTTCTAAAAATGAAAATTCGGAACACCTAAGAAACAGCTAATACCATAATCCAAAACCGACACAATTAATTTCTATATGAATGGTGGGCGACACTGAGCCGGGTGGGACCGGGACTGGCAGAACCGAGATGTGTGGTCATCGTTTCAAGTTGTGACCACGCCCCGTGTTCTTCATACGAGAGCTCACTCCTCTCCTACACAACCTACCCACGCCTCCAAGTAATAAACTATTATTAACATCGATATAGTAAATATTATTAAAGCTTAGTAAGTTATTTCTTAATTAGCTCACTCTGGTCTGTGAAAATCGTATGGTAAGACGATTAAAATGTTTTTACGATAATTTCTAATCTTAAAGTTACTACGAGGTTATATAAAAAGTAGTTCTATACGTTAGAAGTACGTCGATGTCCGACGAAGATTCTGACGAATCCGACTGTCAGGCTTTTACCCGGGAGGAGTGATTTTCATCCTTTTCGATAATAACGGAGTCGTACAATAACGGTTCTGATCTAGTCGTATTCGTTGTGAGGTTCCGCAGGAACGACGCAGAACTCGTCTTGCGGCAAGTTGATATCGACACTTTGCATCAGCAAGGGAAGCTCCGTCGCATTTTTCTCTCTCGCTATTTCCATCATAGCCTAACAAGCAAACAGATAAAATGTAATATTAATTATAAAATACAAGTCGTACGGCCGATCGTCAGACGAGTTTTGTACGTCATTCGGAAAACTTCGATACGAAAATATTAATTTACTTTTAAGATACATCGCTTCTTCTATTATTCGTAGTGTCTTCTCAGTCATATATTATATAAAACTCAAAGAGGAGAAGTCATAGCGTCTAATAATTAAATAGAAAACAAGGATTTATCAAATAGTCATAACAAAGGCAACTGGTTTACAAATAAGAAAACCAAGGACGCGATGAAACTTTTACTGCCTAGTCATGTCGGCAATGCACAATGCACATACCCGATTTAACTAAACAATAACTTGTAACTCACATCAATCTGATTTAGCTATTTTTGGCAGGATCAAACCACCTTAACGGCAAATAACTTCTTCCAACCTCCGCCTTTTTTTATAAGTGCATACTTTGTAAAATCATCTACCTCACCCACAACCTAGTCATCAATGATACTTCAAGGTAGCAAATAAAAAACATGTTCTGTTCTTCTAGATATTGGTCTTCAGGGATTAAAATAAAAAAACTATTATTTAATTATAATTTTTTAAAAATATGTTAGCTATATTTCACCCAGACCTGGGCATCTTCAGGCCTTATCTGAATTTTACAAAGATGACATTTTTAAGTTTGAGTAACATCTATTTGTTCAATTTGGATTTTATTGGAAAATCAAGCTGTTAGATAACAATTTTTACAGTTTAAAATGTGTATTTTTTTTAAATTTTGTAAAAGGAGACAATAAGAAGACAAGGAGACAAAAGTGTGGTGATCCTTAAAAAGGCATACATTTTATTAACGGCTCATGTTGCTAGAAAAATAAAAAATGTACCGACATTTTTAGACTTATTTTTATTCAGAAGACCTAGGCGGGTGTGAAATATAGCTTTATGAAAAAAAATTTATCTACAATTGTTACAAAATATAAACAGTGTATCTCTGTTTAGATACGTAGAAAGTGATTCTTTACGTACTTGTATTCATTGTGCATGCATGTCTCATATTTCTGAAGAAGTCCTCTTTTTTTCCGACCTAGGGCGGTAAAAAAGAAGAATTCGTCACCTTAACGCACGATAAGCGAGTTTGTTTACAACTAATTTGCTGTTTGTTTAATAAAAGTAACTGTTTATATCGAGTTTTTTGTGAAAATCAATGAGTGATTTAAGTGATTATGACGAATATGAGGAGAATAATACGCCTCCCGAAATAATTAATTCGGCACAAAATACAACTAATGAATTAAACTAGACGTTCGAGACAGGATAAAAGTAGGCAGGCACCCCTCACTAGCCTCGCTATCACAAGGGGTAGGGTTTAGCCTTGTTCCCCTACCTCTACTTCTCTCCCTCTCCCAATACAACCTAACATACAGTGATTTAATCACAATAACAGTCAACTAAGCCATTATTTAAATCATAAATAAATTCTAAATTGTAATGTTTACATTAGCTTCAATCTCTTTAGCTTAGATTTAGTAGGTATTTTTATTTTTACTTTCTCATAAAAAGAAAAAGTATTTTCATGGCACGAAAATTAGATTTTGAAAATTTGATGGATTTACACATTTTCAAGACTACTGAGTCCAAAAAAGTGTTTAAAAAAATATTTAAAAAAAAAAAAAAGTCTGGCTGCGTGCATAAATCAACGAGCCTAAACTACTAGGCCGATTTTGACGAAATTCGTCGTACATTTTTTGAAAAATCATACCTGAGGTTGAGGTGAAATTGAGTAATAAATTTTAGATCCAAATTTAAAAAAAAAAAAAAACTATGGAAAAACGTGAAAAAAAATTATCGACAACAGTTTTAACAATTTTGATTAAAACATTCTTAATTGTATTCCATTTAAATACAAATCTAACGATATAAGTCAATTTTCCGGGAAAATGTTCTGAGAATATAGCTTTAAACGTGGACGGAGAGAGACCGGGTTCGATTCCCCGCCGAGGAGAAGTTATTTTTATGATAAATATCGATGAAATGGTGAATATTAATTAAAGTTACTAACGAAAACTAAGGGCTAAGTAATTATGAACTCGTATATGAGAAAGTTTGTCTGACCAATTGTTTTGTAATTTTTTCAAGAATAGTCTGCCAATTAGTGAGGCACATAGCTTCCTCGATTCCTATTTTGTACAGTTTAATGCTTTTGCAACCTATTATAGTAAAATTTATTTAATTTTCACCCGTTTATTAAATCTGTCAAAAATGTTTTGACTTAAAGTATTAATTTAGCATAATTTAAAGAGCACAGACTGCTGAAATTGATTTGGCTACATTTGATAAATTATAAAAGTGTCATACAATTCAGATAAGTACTTTTAAAGCTATAGGTGGAAATAAATGAATGTTTGTGTGCATGCAATAGAGAAACACATGAGCGCAGAAGGTTGAAACTTTTATGGGACCAACAATAACTATGATCTATCATCAAAATTTTTATTAAAATCAGACAAGTAATTTTTAAGATAGATTTTTAAGAGAGCAACAGAGTGTGTACCGCTAAAAAAATAAAAAATTTTATTAGTGTGTACCGCTAACAGAGTGTGTACCGCTAAAAAAATAAAAAAAATTATCAGTGTGTACCGCTAGCAGCGGTGGGGTTTTTAGCTAGGTTGCTCCTCTACCCTTCTACTCAGACCTCAGTCACTCAGGCTAGCATTAACTTCAGACCCATTCAAGTTTCATCTATCGCTCGCTTCATCAATTGCAGATCTTATCATATTATTTATTTGATTGATACACTTCGATTCTATTGTTATTTATTTTAGATTTTTGTTGTAATTTATTGTCTTTTGCTTCCGAGCTTATACGGAAGCATTGAGTTCACTTTTGAGATCGGAAATGTTTTGTGTATCTGATTTTAAAAATTCCAAGACAGAAATCCCTTTCAGA